>CM068305.1:21373372-21398698 GCA_034768735.1 Schistosoma mekongi
GGAAGGCGATCATGTTACAAATAGATAATTACAAGTAGTGTGTATATTGTGCACAACATTCCTATTTTCGCGGATATATGGTTACCTTCGCCAAGTAGTTGTTTTCACAGTATAATCTATACAATACGTACTTATCTAACAAGTTTATGGTAAAAAAAAAAGTAATCTACACTCAGCTAAGAAAACTCCTTGAAATTTCCATAGTATATATTCACTTTTATTATAAATTAATCGAAATATTTATAGAATTTTCATTATACTTCAGGAAAACTATCGAATTCTTGATATATATAGCTGATAATTTGGCCATCAGCCATAACATGAATATTCAATAACAGTGAAACTTAACGTTATTGAATAACCCTCTTCGAATCATATGTCAAAATGTGTTTATTCAGTGTTAATGCACAGAATCGTAAGCTAACGTTAAGTATTTTTAGTTACGTATTAATAATAAGGTGAATCAAAATGCATATTGAAATTAAACTGTAAAAGTTTTTTGAAAATTTGTTTTATCGATTCATCTAAATTATCATGAATTGATTTGAACTAGACAGCCAGTAACCATTAAGAAGCACTGGACAGCTTTTTTGTCCTAGTATGGGACTTTTTAGCAATGTTCACCAACGATACCATCAAGGATAAGACTCATGACTTTCTAGCTCCGCGGCTGACGCTTTTTGCTATTAAACCATATCGAATTTGGAACAGTTATCCAATAATGGTATTAGGTAAGGTCGAGTAAAACATCGCGAATTCACTGAATTAGAAATTTTAACCGTCTGAAGCTGACTTAGTAGTCCAGGGGTGAAGTATTTGACACCCAGCCAGAAGATCCTCGGTTCAATTCCCGATAGAGCAGTGGACGTTCACTGTTGAAGAGTTCTATACTAGGGCGAAACAGCTGTCCAGCGCATTCTGGTGGTCAGTGATTGTCTAATTCAGACTAATAGGTGATATCAAATTAATATTCAACAATCTCCACAACACAGTTACAATCTAAATTAGATAATTATTTGAAACTGAAGAAGTGACTATGTATCTCTGATTCATATGCGATTCCTCTTCATTGTTCATTTGCTTCGCTGTGCCTAAGATCAGGTCATTGAACCTTCACGCTCAACCGATAGGACTTAAAGTTCAAAGAACTAAGTAGTATCCAATGCTTTATATTTCTAACATTTTGTTTATTAATTTCAGACAAGTGAGTTAATTACAATCTCCACTTAAAATTCACCAAATCATCTTGGAAATCCTTCTAAAGGCAAACCTCATGAATTTTATTCACATCATTAAATGTATATAAGATTAGTATTACAGATCAATCAAGTATTTATATTCTAAAAGTACACCAAATAACATGAGTTTACTAGAGCCTCGGCTTTAAGCAACTATGGCCCATCTCAAGCTTACAGCAATTGTATTACTCTCAAAGCTCTAAATAGGCATATAAAATGCACAATTATAAGTAGATTAACATCTCTGGATGATTTATTTATTAAATATAGTTTTATGATGTACTACGTTTTCCTTCCAAATGAATGGAAATAGTTGTAGAAATGGGGTGAATGATACACTTGTTGTGCGCAGCAAACCGCATATTTCCGAAGCCATTAAATGTTTATTCACTAATAAATTGTACTGTGTATTTCATCAAAATGTTAATGTACTTCACCTTATTTTATACTTTCTTTTTATTAATGTAATCTAAAGGTTTGTATAATATGCCTACCACATTCCGAAGAAAAAACATCATATGGCAAAATAATCATCTAATGAATTTATAAACTCTTAATTGAACTATTGAACTTTGAAAAACACTAAATTATAATGAACAGAAGTTTGGTTTATTGATTTCTGTGACGGTTTGCATCTAATCAGACTGTAATTTGTATTCCGGGGGGTTCTGGGCCACGTTCACAAAAATTTCTGAAAGAAGAAAGAGCAGAAGAAGTGAGTGAGCCAAAAAATCAGTAGGTATATACCATCACACTTACATTTAATAATGAAGGCAGTCAATTGAAGTACAGAATAACCCAGGCATGAAACAAAGACAATTTAATAGTAGAAACTGGAAATCAAAAGTGATTTAGAATTCATAACAATTTCACATATGTTAACAAGGTATTTAAAGAAGGTCATATGAAACATGTTGATTGTTGTAAGGATGTCTACCTTCTGGAAAAAAAATACCAAGCAAGTACTAAGGCTACTTAATGGATTTAAAGAATAGAGTTCATTCTTTTTTAAATTTTCAAAGATTATAAATCATTAGGTATTTAACTTTGAATGACATTTCATGTTCAAGAGTTAATGAGACCAAACATTTGCTCAAATTGAATTAAGTGGAAATAAATTCGAACAGGAAACGTATTGATTGAAGCTACTGTCACACACAAGTGATTATTACACAGTGCAATTTAATACAACTATTACTATTCATTTCAATTTCCTAAATTATTTTGAACACTGTTACGTGTTTTACATTTTAACCTTATTTGATTTATACCCATTTAAAATTGTTTTAAACGGTCTCCAAGGCTGTTTAATAAGCCATTAGTAATTTATAATAAAATTTTCATCTCTGGTAACTTATGATGAGTTTCTGCTAAAAGGTTTCTATCATAAATACTATATTGTCATCTTTGTTATATCTTGAAAATATGGGCAATTATAATATATGGTAAACAGTGACCTTGTTAGTACCAATTAGGGCACACACAGGTCTGCCAAGTAACTGCTAGGCCTCAAGCCAGAATGAAGAACACATGATAGCTAAGCCAGCCACCGGACAGTCAGAGTATATTTCACTCATCCATTTACACACATATCAAACCTGACCATCCAGCGTACCGATAGAAAGAATATCATTTATACAAAATGGGAATAATATTGACTGGAGACTGGGGAGAGAGAGTATAGATGCACAGTTAATTGACTACATTTTCCGAATGATAAAAGTTACGAAAACAGTTTATAAGTCTAGGGCGATGGAAATATGACAATAATAGAAATAAACTAATCGTTATGCATATATTGAAAATAAATGAAACAGTCTTTTGATAAACAGTTCTAAAAATTAGTCGCACTTCTTAAATCACCCGATATAACGATCTTTATTTTTAGCTAATGCATAACTGTAAATGCAGAAACCAAAGTAAAGTCAGAAAGATTTAAGGTATTCTTTGATATTTGAAACAATTATGTTGGAGCTATCAGTATAATTCAGTACGAGCGTCTCATCCGACTTAGGGCTTATCAACTGGATGTATCTGTAGTCAAGTATTAGTGTTCACAAGTGGGATCAAACCTGGCGCACGTCTTCAGATATACATTATCTACTGATTTACTGAATCTGGAAAACTACATAGTTGTACATTACGCATGAAGGGAATTTCAATGATTTTTAACTTCATCTTGTTTTTATTTAGGATCTCAATCGACTTATTTCTGTCGTTATATTTTGATACTCAACGGATTCCCTCGATATCAAGTTACCGATAGCTTTTCTATATTTACTGTGAATAACATGGAGCGCTAATCCATGCGTTTTGTGATACATCCAACTGTTTTATCTTTTTGTTGTTCAGTAATCACTTAAAAATGTTTTAACAAGGAAACAAAGGATAGCATGTTGCTGTTATCCATTTAAGATGATGACAATTGTATGGGCTAACAGTATTTGAAATCTATTGAGCTCCAAGGTAGTTCATGTAGTGCCATTTGATAAAGGTTGAAAAAAATTTGAAATACTCTGGGTTTCTTATTTGCATAAGATTTTAATCGCACTCATTTTAATTTTGTCAGTGACCCAAGATTTGACAAGTGATTTATTCAAATAAATCATAGTCATTTTGTTTTGGTTACCATAAAGTCTGCTCTTCATGTATTGTTGATTCCGCGTACCAACCGCTTCGTTATTCATACATTATTCCAAAATTGTAAATACACCCTATTGACAACGGTCAAAAAATGTGAAAGCTAATTCTAAGGTTTCTTACCCATCATCTGAAACTAATTAACATCAAACTACAGTGCATGCATTCTGGCATCATTCCGAGCCATAAATGGACTTGGTAAATGGAAATGAGTTAATACTAAAGAACTCGACAAACCTAACTTTATCCACTACACACTGTTTAATCAATAGTGAACTCGAAGGCACTAAGTAATTAGGTTATCATTGGTGAAAATCCCTGTCAATTTCCAATATCTACTATGAATGTGCTTACTAAGTCTCCCGCTCACTTTTACTATCATTTTTATTTCACTCGAATGTTCTTACGTGACTTTACGCTTCTGAGAATACAAATTACCTTCTGACTAGACAGAAACTATCACAGTGATGCACTATATTATTAGATGTCAAATAGGAAAGTTTAGTATATAACTCCAACTTAAACCTGAGTTATATTCTATTACATAATCTAAAACTTTTTATTTCGAACTTCTCTGATTATTATCATAACATTTTTTTTCTATGAAACTGTATTAATTCATCATTTTTTTGAAATACCGTGTACGCAGGAACCTACACCTTAGGATAACTAGTATATTGTGATTTAGTTCTTGTGATATGAACTTACAATAGAATATACATAGATACAAGTTAAAGTATTTTGTTGTACTAATTTGACAGGAATTGTCAAATCAGTAAAATTACACAACTTTTTTGTTAGAAAAATAAATTACATCAATGAATTAGACATAAAACAAGTTGTATTAAAGAGAAAAGTAGTTAGAATTAATTTTTTTACATTTTGCTTATTGTACTAAACAATCGATCATTTTATTTAGCAAATCTGAGTATAGATCACGATTATTACAGAAGCTACAATCAAAAAGTCTACATTTTCACAACATAACTGATATCACTAATTGATGATTAAAGTTATTAACAGAAAATTATTGAGTGTAATCTTCCAGATTTCTTCCAGCACACTAATATATTTATTAAAAGACTTTGTTTTATGTCTAACTTATTAAATGGGTTAAATTACAAACAGAAATTTTTTATAAACGTAGAGTTGAATTTCAGAATAGATACATAATAGCTAACAATGAAGTCCAGGACTAAACATCTCACTGATTTAAGACTTGTAAATTACATAAATCTAAATCTCAGTGTTACTTTTCGCATATTTATGACAATCTGAACGCTGTAGCTTTATGGATAATGAGTTGGGTGTTTGAAGCAAAATGTTTGAATGTCGACACTGAGATTCACTTACATCCAGTTGACAAGTCTTTAAATAAACGAAGTAGGACTCCTAACTGGAGTTCATTTATTCCAAAAAACTTTTGAAACAAATCACAAACAATGAGAATATTCTAAAAATAACTAATCAAATTCAATCCTGAATATTATGAATTCACTAATATCATAAGTGGTCTAATCAACTATAACATGATATATATATATATAGTTCAAGGGGAATACAATTTAAAAATATATGTTAATAAAGTATTCATATTCATTAATAATTTGAGTTGACTAATTTCTGTAGCTGTATGATGGGGACATAATTAATGGTACTCAACTAAATCAAGTTGCAAACAGTCATCTATCAAAAGCATTTGGTGAGAAGATTCATCATCAAGAATTAACTGGTATTAAAAATGTAAGCCACGGTATATCGGCTTGATAATCTGATGATTAATTATGAAAGTGCGTTATAACAAAGATTTTCCTTTTAAAACAAAAATTTCAATAGAAACACATTTGTAATATGACCCCCTATTTTTAATTCCATTCAAATTCCAAAAATGTAATGGGACAGATTACTAAGAATTTTGACTAATATGGTCCACTGTATACAAAATGTCATGCCTCATAATGTTTACATTAACAACTATGCACATAATCTTTATTGCCTTTAACTTGTACTAAGCAGAATGAATTTAGTTTACATTGAAACATTTTCATAAATATGTGAACGTTCTGTAGGGAATTCACTACGACAGTTAACTGGCGCTTTCTCCACACACGCACACCCCCAACCCCGTAAAAACACGGTTCTATGGGCAGATGTTTTTTCGACGGAATGTAATATTAAATAAATAAACAAAAAAATGTTTCTAAACTGCTATTCACTAATTATCAATGTTTCGTGCAACTACACAAAGAAAAACCAACTGAAAATTTTGGTTATATGTCATGTTATTAAGCTATTCAACTATACTGAGTTATAAGCAACTAAATTTTAGTTAAAGTACATTTTCGTTATACTTACATTACTTGACAACATACCATGTGACCAAAACCAAAAACATTCACTCGTTGTTACACTGAATAACCAGTTCCATTTTCGCAATGTTTTTTTATCAAAATATCATTGATATTGCCGATTTACTGAGGTAACAAATTTGAATCACTAAGTACCAACTCGAAAAAACCGGTAGTAAAGCTCCTTCTATGAAGTTTGACTGTCCTGTGCTTTATTCCTCGTAGTGTCATGAATTCGTGTTACTAGAGGGTACTGTACGTGTATGATAACTAAAACAGTTTACATAGCACCCAGTAGATAGTTCCCATTCGTCTGTAAGGCGTTTCTCTAGATAATTAACGTCACTCACCTAATGCAACAGAGATTTTGTCAATCATTCACCCTACTAGCGAAATCTTTCTATAAGGCCAAAATGTTCCAAATACTTGACAACTGGCTGGTGTGTTTACTCCTTAGTCCCAGTCAAATTCTGTCAGTCAAGTTACATTAATGATGCTAACCTTTGTGGGGGAACATCGTGTAAAATATGTTAAGATGTGAATAAGAGGGAACCTCTGAACCAAGATGAGGAACAAGTTAGTACTTGTCAACATTAAACTCGTGAGATCTCTTGAGAGCAAATTCATACCAGATGACTTGTACCAGCCCAGAAATAGTAAGATTATAATTTCGCGTTGGATGGTTTTCTGGGTTTTTCTTTAAACAGGTAAATGAAGTAATGTGATGATTATAGATACTAATATTTTGTGACATAATCTCTTTTTTCACATCTTGTTTTCTAAGGTTACCAACAAGAACCACTTTTCTATGAGACTGAATAACCGTTTACTTTTATTCCTTGTTATTCGAGATATGATTTTAACTTTACTAACTGTGTATGCGCCTGCTTAAATTTCATAGATACGACAATTTCAACTAATCATCATTCTTTTCTCTAGACGATACTGATCACCTCTATTTAAACAGACGTTAACAGTAAAATGTAAGAAAGTTCAAAATTGCGCAAAACATTACTTACGTTGGATTGTGACTGGCAAGTGGAATCCAGGATGCGCGTTTCTTCCTATTTGGGACTCATCAGCTGGATGTACCTGCATCCTTATATTGATGTTCACATTTCATCCTAATGCACAACACATTGTTTTAAAGTTGCAATTACTTCATCACATCTGTACATCTGACACATAAATTCCCATATAATCCATTTTCTCTACTCTAAATACCATATACACATATAATAATCAAAAGGATCAGACACTGTAAATGTGATGCTGTCACATCAGCCACGGATTTCAGTAAGATCTCCTGAAGTCCCATGAATTATTTACCAGTTTTAGCCTAAGTCTGCCTCATCTTCTTAAAATATAACATTCATTAATAACTTGATACCAGATAATAACTACAGTCGTCCCTGAAACTTACAGTATTATCATATAAGTACGCTTTGATCAAATCTCCTACTTTCAATAGATTTTGCAGCACCACTTCACTCACTTGACTTATATATATCTTGACATATAAGTATTACTAACAGTGTTAGACTGTGTAGAATACTAAACACTAAAAAGAGGTGAATATTACAGATTATGTATGATCAGCAGTTTTATATTGTGAGCTTCATCCTAAAGAATGGTTCATAGGTAAGTCTTATCACATTTGAACTAGCTGGAACTTACTACATGCAATTATTGCTCGATACAGTAATTAATTAATTCATACTTATTATTAATGAATGTGATTATGGCGTAGTTATGTAGATTAGGGTATTTATTATTTTTATTTGATTAAGTTCTGGTAACTACATACTTGGATTCACGACATACTTTTATCGTACTGATTGTATTTATATATTTATGTATTTGGTTAAGAACTTTTATTCGGTGGTAACTTATATAATAGACTTAAACGTATTTCTGTGTATTACTATTTTATCGTAATTAGTAGTTTATGTTTGAACAACTATTCTGATTGAAATGTATCACGTGTAGAATGAAACAGTTACATGTTCAATTTAAACACTCATCTTGTTTATATGAGGTGGATAGAATTTATTAAATTATTTAAAAGTTTTCAAATACGTATTTCTTACCAAAAATAAGGATTGTACGATCCTTATGATAGTAGGATGAAAACAACAAATAAATGAATTGATGTTTAGTTGCTTGTTTTCTTCACAAACTGATATTGAATGGATACTACTTAAAACAGATGAGCACTGGACAGCTGTTTTGTCTTAATGTTAACCCCTGGTTCCATCCGGAAGTTCAATCCGTAGTTTTGGGACTTACAGCTAACGCTTAATTGTCTGAACCATTTAACAGGCAGCATCTAACGGAGGAATTTTAAAGTTTATAAATATGTGATACAGCATGACGATCACTTAATTCCATTAATAATGCACTTCTCACCCTTGGCATGCCTAAATTCCACAGATCACGGTTTCTCACAAAATAAACTGGATTTCGCTACATGAAGCGGAAAGCTAAAAAGTGAAATCAAATGACAAAGTACAGACATCAATGACTGTTTTTGATGGTTGTTTTCTGCCGTGGATTAAATTTGAAAGAAACTAGACCTAAGGGTCTCCACAATATTCACTGTTTATTGTTTGCATTAGTTTTGGCTACATTTGTTTTACTTAGGAATATAAATTACACAAAGAAATATTTCTTTTTAATATTGGTTTGTGTTATATTGTATCTGGCAAGTGGAATCCAGAACTTGTGTTTCATCTGATTCATGACTAGTCAGCTATATGTACTTACATTCTAGTGCTGATATTTACACCGCAATGTGAACGTAGTTCGTTTCATGCCAAAAGCCGCCATGTTCACCACAAGGCTACTGATTTCAGACAATCACACTTGTGTAACTTGTATGTACATATAATCTGAATGTTTGAATCTCAAGTTATACTAGTAAATTGTCAATGTATCGACGTAATCCGCTCAGGATGCACATATAAAAACAAAAACTGATCAGTTTCAGTTGATATCAAGTGAATGGGATGATTCAAACACAGCTGAACCTCAATACTAATATATTGTTTTACGGATATCCCCATTAATAATCAACACTCAGTAAGAAAGTTGACTAAAGTAGAATCGAAAGATCAAAAGTGACTCTGTTTGAAATAAACAAATTAAATGTTTTTCAGTATAAGTAATTTCTTATTTTTTCATGTTGTTAATACTGAACAAGAAGTAACAGTGAAATGGTTTGTAGTGAAGCAAATTATGTATCTTACTGATGGGTTTTATAGATAGAAGGAAACTTATCAAGGAGCTCATTGTACAGCCTATATCAAATAAATTCATTTTATTATACTTCTTGAGATTACGCCTGTGACATTGAATCTGAAGTGTTTAATTCTACTGTCTAGATTTTTCTATAGGTGCCTTTACTTATTCATCATGTTCAATACCTTCACTCACATTTACACACCACCCAACAAACAGAACATATATTTAAGATATACCACCCTCTGTCAGAGCGTCTATCTTAAATATGAATTCCTCTATACAAGTTTCGAAGCTTGTTTAGAGGTACATCGTATTACGTAATACATTTTTAATGTTCCGATGAATAGAATTGGAAATTTCTACTGACCAGAATATTACAAATATATTACTTAATTCATGCTAAACTATCAAGTCTAACCTTGTTAATGATGCTTACAAGGTATTTGTAAGTGGACAAACATATTAGTAATCAACAGAGAAAATAATCATTATTAGAACAGCTCACTTCATATTAAGTAGATCATGTGTAGAGATTAGACTCACTTAAAGGCAGTTTTTATAATGAAGTGGATATTTATTAGAGAGTAGTAAGTGGTGTTTGAGACTTCTTAACAATGTTTATCTTCAACTCATTACTCGAAATCATCACACTACATAAGAGTTCTAAACTCAATGGTTCAAATTATAATGCGTTGAAGGTTATGAATTCAGTCGATTAAGTCATTGTAATGGTGCCTACCTACTTCAAAATCATAATTCTAATCATAATAAATATAGAGCAATAACACTGTTAAGTAGAAATATACTACCAACTAATTTTTAACTTAATTGAAGTAGGTTTTCGTCTATTATGATCAGTATCATTCATAGTTACTCTTTAAATGTTCCCGTTAAAAAATGACTGTCACTCAGTAAAGCGAAGTAGAATTTCAACATAGAAATACAGGATGACGGTGGTTAGCAGTTACTTTAATATTGTAATTTGTAAATTGGCCAGTTACATAATCTCTAGATATTGAGCATTTATTTTCCACTATTTCTGTGTTAATGTTTATTCCAATGATAAACTATAATAATCTGTTTGTTCTATTACATATAATAACTGTATTATTATTGACTAAATATAACCAAACACTATCGACAAATTACACAGTCAATAATAACGACATAACAAATAATCTGTTTGTAACTTGTAAATTGATTACTTGATGTATGATTTTTTACAAAGCATTAGATGTCTACTTGGTTCAATATGTTACAGATTGATGTTAGTAGGGTACAGTTGAAAACCAGGGAGCGCTGGACAGCTGTTTTTCAGGTGTGGAACTCCTCGGCAGTGCGCACTCTAGATTACGCACCAGGTGCTTCAGGTTGTCAGCGTATGCCTAACCCTTTGCACCACTGGTAAAATTCTCATTTCCATCTATATCTATATATATATATATATATATATAGAGAGAGAGAGAGAGAGAGGGTGCGACATCCATCCACTGTCATTAGTAATAACTGTTCCACTCCCGACGAGTTTGAAGTTCACCAGTCACGAATTCTCACTAAAGCTTCAGGAACATCCTAGAGTTAGCCACTAGTGAGCTCATTATTATAGTTCAGTTGAGTTAGTTATTTTTTGTGGACTTTCTTATTTTTACTTGATCAAATGTATGACCCACTGAAATAGGAAATAAAACTTTTCAGAAGTCTATTTGAATAATAATCGCTTGAAGGTTTCATAAATAGTACACAATAATAACATTGTTCATTTTACACTAGCTTCTTAGCAATTCAATCAACCGAAAAGTAACAAGAACACTATCACATCATCTAAATGTTCTGGCTGTAATTAACTGTAATTTTCAGTCTAAAACTATTGTATTGTATTCATGACTACAAAAATAATAGTTTACCTAAGGTGTGGATTCGTTTTAGTGTTTGACAACTTTGTCTTACAAGAATATAAATGTATACTTTGAACGAACTCGTTGTAGTCGTCAATCTTTGAAAGAAGCAAGAACACAGAACTATGCAGAATTTGATGAATTCATCTTATTTTAATGGGTTCTAATCAACTGTTTAACACCTATAATATTTTCAAACGTGAATTATGCATTTTAATTAAGACACGCATCAAGTTATAAATCAATATGTATTATCATAGTGGACAGTAGATTCAAGTAAACTTTATAAAGCCACAAAATGTGTGGCATACAATTTCATTGTGAAAGTGAAGATTCTCTTAAGTCGGATTACTAGTGATGAATCATACAGCTAAAGAATTAATCGACTACCTAGTAAAATAGCTAAACAGACGAATCATTACGAATAATTATGAAATGGAAACAAACGAACAATTTAAAATGATGCAATAATGTAAGTAAAACGTTACCTTGATAAGGCAACATATGACACTTTTAATAGCTGAACTCACAAGTTTGAATTGAAACGCCTTATTACAACTACTTCAGCAAATTTACAAAGAATAAATGTTATTTATTCTTTTGTCTCATTGAAAGATTTAGGGGGGTATCATCCAATTGTCTTATATTAACTAGATATCTTGTATTAATCAGGCTCTTTAATCCACTTAGTGGAAGTCGTTTTAAAATATTCTTTCGAAATTAAACTTTAGTCCTCTTTTCTGTTCCACTGATGTAAATGCTTCAACATGAAACAGTATAAAATACATGCTGTTATTTACAAGATGAAAAGTTTGACAGTAGTAAATATTCTATTTAGTAAACATTTCAATCACTTAATAAATGACCTTAAACTATCACTGCATTTAAACTTTAAGGTAAATAAAAGTAGATTTTATGTTTACAGAAAGCCCTTTTACCTTTCCATTTTCATATTTTTTATATTTACAGATGAGCTTCTGTCGATATCCATCGTTTCTGAAGCACTTTTTGTAAACTATTATTAGTTCTTCAATTTAGTCATTAGTATACCCTTTTTCCGTTCTGTGAAATAATATCTTGGCCGATCTGTCTGTTGTAACTGGTCAGACAATAAATATTAAGATTCATATAAACTCCATTTTATGTGTTTGAACGATAAACTGAACTTCGAATTATTCCATTTTCTCTCTGTTGTATTGTAAAACTAAATAGATGGGATTTATTATTTTCTTATTCCATAGTAAACTATATTCTTATGTTCCATGCTGGAGATCTCTAGACGGTCAAATATACGCTGTTGGCTATTGCACACAATAAAAGTTTCATCATCATACCTTAAATAATGCCTAATTTCACTTAATATTTCAATCAATCAATGCCTGTTATCCCAAGTGAAGCATAGACTGCCCACCAGCATTCTTCAACAAACTCTGTCCTGGGCTTTCCTTGCCAGCTCTTCCCAAGTGCTCTTCATTCTCATCATGTCTGTTTCCGATTCCCGACGCAATATGTTCCTGGGTCTTCCTCTGTATTTTTAGCCTTTAGGATTCCAAGTCAGTGCTTGTCTTGTGACACAGTTTGATGGTTTCCTCAATGTGTGTCCAATCCACCTCCAGCATCGTTTCCTAATTCTCTTCTCACCTGGATATTGGTTGGTTTGTTCTCTGCCGCAGAAGGTTGTTGTTGATGGTATCTAACCAACGAATCCGAAGAATCCTACGCAGACAGTTGTTTATAAATACTTGTATCTTCTGAAGGATACTTTTCGTAGTCCTCAATACAACTTTCAGCTCCATACAACAGAACTGTCTTCACATTTGTATTGAAAATTTTGACTTTAATGTTGACTGAAAGCTGATATGAGTTCCAGATGTTTTTTTAGTTGTAGATATGTTGCCCTTGCCTTACCAATCCTTGCCTTCACATCCGAATCAGACCTTCCTTGTTTGTTGATGATGCTGCCCAAATATGTAAAGGTTTCAACGTCTTCCAGAATTTCTCCGTGAAGTGTAATTGGGTTAGTGTTTGTTGTTTTGTATCGGAGGATCTTACTTTTCCCTTTGTGTATGTTGAGGCCTACTGCTGCTGAGGCTGCTGCTATATTGTTCGTCTTCTTCTGCATTTGATGATGTGTATGAGAAAGAAGAGCTAGGTCATCTGCAAAGTCCAAGTCATCTAGTTTCGTCGATGTTGTTCATTGTATTCCACGAGTGCCTTCAGATGTTGCAGTCTTCATGATCCAGTCGATGACCAGTAGGAAGAGGGAGGGCGAGAGTAAGCAGCCTTGTCTGACACCGGTCTTCACTTCGAATGAGACTGTGAGCTGACCTCCATGCACGATTTTACAGTGTAATCCGGCGTCAAAATTCAATAAGATGTTAACTATCTTTTCGGGTACGCCGTAAAGTCGTAGAAGGCTCCATAATATTCTCCTATCCACGCTGTCGAATGCTTTTTCATAGTCGATGAAGTTGATGTAAAGTGGTGAATTCCATTCAATTGATTGTTCAACAATGAACCGTAGAGTAGCGATTTGATCGGTACATGATCGATCTTTACGGAATCCAGCCTGTTGATCTCGGAGTTGGCCGTCGACTGGGTCCTTTAATCTGTTCAATAACACTCTGTTGAAGACCTTTCCTGGTACTGAGAGTAGAGTAATGCCTCTGTAGTTCTCACAATTGCTGAGATCGCCTTTCTTTGGTATCTTGATGAGGTACCCTTCTTTCCAGCCTGCTGGAACTTGTTCTTCCTCCCAAATCTTCCTGAAGAGAATGTGGAGTATCTTTGAAGTTGCTTCTATATCTGTCTTCAGTATCACCGCTAGTATGTTGTCTGGTCCTGCTGACTTACCATTCTTGATCTGTCTGATGGCCATTTTGATTTCTTCGACTGTTGGTGGGTCTGTGTTTATAGGGAGGTCCGTGAATGCTGCTTCGATGACTGGTGGGTCCAGTGGGGCTGGTCTATTTAAGAGTTCTTGGAAGTGTTCTACTCACCTGTTCCGTTGTTCATGTACATCAGTGATTGGTTTGCCAACCTTGTTCTTGATTGGCCGTTCTGGCTTATTGAATTTCCCAGCTAACTTCTTCGTTGTATAGTATAGGAGTCTCTGGCAGCTTTTTCCGCTGTCATTGCTAGGTCCTCAACAAATTTCCGTTTATCCAACCTGATGCTCCTCTTCACTTGCTTGTTGACTTCGGTGTATTCGGCCTGTGCCTTGTCCGGCTGTTATTAATCGCTATCTTTCTGTTCCTTCTTTATTGGATTTTGTCCAGAGTACTAACAGAAATCCATTCCTTTTGGTGTTGTTTCTTGGGGCCCAAAACAACTTGACATGTTGGAGTTATTGTTTCCTTAATCTATTTCCAGTTGTCTTCCATATTAGTTCCACCTTCTTCTAGTAAATCATGAAATGCCTGGAACTTGTTGCTGAGAATTAATTTGAATTCGTTGCGTTTGTTAGTATCCCAGAGAAGGACTGTATTGAACTCGTGTAATACTGCTGCTCCGGTTGTCCAGTGCTTCCTCAGCTTCAGTTTCATTTTAGTTACCACCAAATGGTGATCTGAAGCTATGTCAGCTCCTCTCCTTGTTCTTACATCTTCCATGGTCCTTCTAAACTTCTTATTGATGCAGATGTGGTCGATTTGGTTCTCTGTAATGTGGTCCGGTGAAACCCATGTAGTTTTGTGTATACGTTTGTGGGAGAAAATGGTGCCACCTATAATCATTTTGTTGAAGGCACATAAGTTCACAAGCCTCTCACCGTTATCATTCCTTTCTTCCAGTCCATGTTGTCCCATGATGTCTTCATACCTGGTGTTATCCACTCCGACCTTGGCGTTGAAGTCGCCCATTAGAATGGTCAGGTCCTTGGCTGAAAATTTCTCGATGATTGACTGCAGCCTCGCATAGAACTGGTCTTTGTCATCTTGGTGGCTATCATTGGTGGGTGCGTAGCACCGGATGACATTCATTGTAATCCCTTCCTTCTTCGTATTGAAGGATGCTTTGATGATCCTAGGTCCATGAGGTTCCCATCCTACAAGAGCCTTCAGTGCTTCTTGGGTATAAAAGCACATTTCCCGAGGATAACCGTTGCTGTCCAGCCTGCAATCAATGCGTTTCGCTTATTCCAAGTATCTTCAGGTTGTATCTTTTCATTTCTTCAGCTACTTGCATAATTCTCTCTGCCTCCCACATCGTGCGGACATTCCATGTACCTATATTAATTGTTGCTCTGGTTGTCAGAAGAGACATCGGCCTCGTGACTTCCGAAGAAACTCGGCTTTCACCATGAGGCGTCATAACACACCTTCCAACTCCCAGGGCAGAGCGAAAATTGTTATGGAGGTTTTTATTGGTTAGCGTTCTTTTAGTAAGGTTGTTGTTATACGGGATGTGGTTGCTAACCTCATGCCAACTTTCCTCCTTTATCCGGGCTTGGGACAGGCAGCAACCATAGGGGGCTCCAGGTGGAGTTACTTAATATTTCACTAACTTTAATTTTTCTTAAGATTTATTTTTATGGTAAATTATTGAAAAAAACAATGGAGTAGTTTATCTATGATTTCGGCCTGTTCTAATGTTTGCAGACTTCATATTCTTGTTACGTAAATACAAAACTGAATGAGATGGTTTGTGGTGATTAGTATTAGGCTTAATTTCATTGAATATGTCACAGACTGATGATGGTAGAGTACCACTGTAATCTAAGGAGCACTGAACAGCTATTCAGTTCTAGTATGGAATTTCATATCAGTACACACTATGTTCCGCAGCCCCCTATATTCAAGTTGACAAACGCTTAACCCTCTAACAATCGATGATCGTCGTATTATATCATAAATAAATGCAAAATATTTATTTCTAAGGAATTCATTGAAAACACTTAATTTCAATAGTGAGATATACATCGGTGAATATCTACATGTTTTTAATGAAAATAAATTACAGGTTACATTTTAGATTATTAAAGTTAATTTACAAAACAACATAGCAGTTAAGATTAAAAATATGTCTATCAGTTGTAAATAAAACAAATTTCTAAATGTCAAACACAGTCTGATAAATACAATCATACTTACATTATGCTATAATCATATTTCATAATTGCCGATTTTGGTTACCTAATTCAATGTATAGAATATATGAATCCGATCGTAATCATGTTATATTAAATTAACTTAGATCTTCCAAATATTCTTATTCAAATGTTAATTCATTGAAACTAATGACCTGAAAATAAATTCTTTATAAATTCATTTTCAAGTATCTGCTTGTTATACGCGTCTGGTTCAGTAATAGAAAATATTGAACTATATGAATTTTATAGATTTGATTATGGTATCTAATCCCTATTTGTAGATAGTTTGTACATTTATATAGATGTTTAGAAAGTAATGTAACGTTAGTGAACCACTTAATCTATCTTATGCAATATATTTCAAATGGAAGGGACATAAATGGCAATATCTTAACGTAAACAGAGTAGTATTATATTCAAACTACTCTGTTAATGACATTTATGAAAATGTCATGTACCAGCAGTTCTCGATTAAGTAATAATTCAATGAGATTTTTAAATGTACTCCACTTACAAACCTACAATGATTTAGTATTGCGTAGATTGTTAAATTTGAATTTGATGTGAAAAATTGGCCTGGGATAGACAAACCATTAAAAATCAAAAGTAACGGGATAGTTGTTTCTATTCATACTAGAATTAAACAGCTGTTTTACTAGATCACTTTATATTTATAATTATCCCCTATTAGACCAACTCATAATTCTATGAGAAATACGATGTCATATAACATACACTGAGTATTATTGGTACTTAAGCGTAGGGATAGTGTTAAATGAGGACTTGATATTACGATTCTGACATAATTACATAACAACTTATAAAGGAAACGTTAAATGAATGAAATTTATGTTTACTGTTAACATGGAAGTCAAATAAGGTCCTTGTTTTCTTATTCTAAACATCATCAGCACTTATTGCACAGAACCTGATATTCTTAAAATACCTACTTGGTCTACTAAATGCCTACACTAGTTGTTTATGAGGTAAATTCTAAAATAAACGATTTGTATCTTCATCTAAATGTAACGATTAGTAACACCATAACTGTCTAATAAACGTATCCTTATCTATAAGAGATGATTATTTGATTGATTGTTTTTAATTGTTTACTTGCTTAGCTTCTACTTCATTACACATCTTTATTATAGAGTGGTTTGCCTAAATTCCAAATATTCATTGTATTCATTTTAGAATGCAATAAATTAGACCATGTATGTCACTCTGTAGCATATAACTCTAATATTTGATCTTAAATAAGCATGAAGTTGAATTGTAGGTGGTAGGTTCGACTCAGGAATTGCATTTCATTTGTAACCTTGTCCCAGTGTTGATGTTCATACTATAAAAATATCACTACACCATTCTTGTTTTTGCTTTTAACTATGTTCACGACATTGTTTTCTATAACATTTCTTTCTACATTCAGAATACATGTTTCTTATGTATAACATCAGGGATACTTTGTGTGTATGCAGGTGAAACCTTAGAGTGTTGATGTTGGGTGAGTATCAGTATTAACTCAATTCACGTAGGACACTTAATTATGGGAAAAGTTAGTGTTGCACTGTAGTTATATTAGATTCAGTTAAAAAGATATCCTATTTGGAAATAAATCCTTTTATATCATTTAGCTTCAAACGCATAAATTAAGTGATTGATGCGACGAATTAGATGTAAATAAATTTGGAACCTAATTAATCCAACTGGTGATCTAAGTTCAATCAACCTTCCAGAAAGTGTATTTTGCATAAAACTTTAGTCATGCAGCAAACACATATACTAACGGAGTAATGTACAGTGTAAGAGTTGCCATACTGGGAATTATGGTCTATTCAATGTTAATAAAGGAACTTTTATTTTCGTACAGTCGCAACGACTAGTTTATGCTTAAACCTGCCCTAAGGTTACGTCACTTGCTAATCTTCTAGCCAGAGGTGAATCATACAGTCCTATATACTAACTATAGAAACATACTTTTCATTTTTTTCTAAACAAGCCGTTCAACGTTTCCAAACTTCAAAGAGAACATTTATGTACCATATTTGCATACTCACACATTATTGATTATACTTTGTATGAAGCCTATTATAGAAAATACTTTGAAGTGTTTCGTTATTCCTAAAGTTTCTTAGTGAACAGTATATCAATTGGAAACAATGTCTGCATTGATGAATCACTGTTTCACTATTTTAAATATAATGAAGTACTTTAGTAATACACATCAGTACAACATTTAAAACATTTGGTAAATTGTGAAGAAATGAGCGGATGTTTCATTTCAGTATACGTCTTATCAACAGTTGACATTAATGAACCCATACACGATTAAATGTCAACAATTTACTTTAATTTTTAATATCTACAGGGCGGTCTATAAGTTTTGATTCATGATTGGGTCTTGAATATACCTTCCTGAGTAATCAATAGTACAAAAAACCATATTTTTAGTGAGACTTGGTTATAAATAGTTACTTAACTAAAATCACTTCATGACATAAATGCGATATGTGTTTCTTCAAAAATCAAATGTTCAATAATGTAATGAAATAATGTGAAAAAGTATAAATCATATGAATACTTCACTGAATTCTAAGTTTAATAAGCACAGTTAATTGATTGATGATTATCTATTGATTGTGTAGTGGGTAATATTATAGTTGATTAATGAAACATACGAATAAATTTAAGTTGGATTGTGGCTGGCAAGTGGAATCCAGGACGCAAGTTTCGTCCTATCTTTGACTCGTCGGATGGACATACCTGAATCTCAATGTTGATGTTCACACTGGGATTCGAATTCAGTCCATTCCTTTTTGAACTCTACCGCGTTCACCACCAGACTACTGAGTCCAAACAGTCACACTTGTGTAACAGACGCATTGGTATTAGGATGAACTTCTATATTCTCGTTGATTTATTATAGACTGGAGTTTGTCAGTCTCTGTTACTGTATGCATCCTGAGCGGATTGCCTCGATTTACGATTATTAACAAGTATTATTTAAGTTGGATCCCAATGTTGATGTTCACAATGGGATGCACATATAGCAACAGAGACTAACCAGCTTCAGTCTGTAACAAATCAACGGGAATATACAAGTTCATCCTAATATACAAATAAATGTTAGTGTTTGTTATTATTCCCAAGTTAATTGCATTAAAGAAATTCTAGTAAAAAATATTAATCTTCGTTTTCACATAAATGGAATGTAAACAAAATATCTAATGCACTGTATACAACATCAATACTCCCTTTGTTCCTGACTATGATAATCAACGACTGTTATCTGTTTGATGAAACAAGCTCATAATCAAAATTCCTTTCAACACACATTTTTCTTGGTAAAATAAGAATGTCTTGTAAAAGTACTCTTGTCGGATCAACTCATGATTAACAGTATTATACTATAAACAATTATTTTCAGCTAAGTTTTATTATTTTGAATATTTCAAACTATAACACAAGTTGGTTTCGTTTCAGTCACGTCTTGTTAGTCAAGAATTCCTTTTTAAAAGTCTTAAAAGAAAATTAATTCACCGTTTGGTTACATCCTCATTTCATAACAGATTGATATTGATTAAGGTAACATTTAAAAATCAAAAAGCCCTGAACACTTTATTTATTCACTCACCGACCTCATTCACAGTTATACCGCAAATTAAACCATGGAGCATTATTACTCTCCACCATAGCTTAACCTTTGAAACACACAGTTGGAATGTAATGGTTCAGCTTTTCTTGCTATTATAAATACCAACAGATGCTACTAAGTCGAGATGGAAAACATTTAAATATGTATGAACATACACATCGCACAAAAGTGTTAATATTACAAAGCATAGGATGTCAGCAAACTCCATAGTCAAAAGTGCAATCATTTTCACCAGAATTCATACCGTAATAATCAACAATCTCTTAATAAGTAGTTTATAGAAAGCGTAAGTGCACTTAGAAACTGACATAGCCACATTATCATAATCGTTTTCGGCTAATAGACGTTGATTAAAACACAAGTGCTGATAATCGGTATTTTATGAATATGGTAGCCTATATGTCAGCGAATAAGTGAAATTATATAGCACAGGGTAATTTCTGTCGAGTAATGGCGTAGATCATGTAAGCACATTGTTGTCTATGATAAATAAAGTATATGAATCTTGAAGTTCACATAGAGGAGGGAGTAACAGATATTTACTGTGTTACGAGCCATTTCATGTGAACTTAGTTACAAAGAATGCAGCTTGCTTCGTCTTCAAGGTAAGGAGAAATGAACAATGTTGCACAAGTAGATTTCATATCTGCTTTATACATGGCTACTTACAGCTAGGGATGAGACGAAAACAAAGAGAGATAGTTTGTTCAGTAACTTATAAGAGAATCGAGTTCATTTTTAGCTATCTCCTCCTTTGACTGTCTATTGCTAACTTAGTACATCTAGTTTTATAGTTCAAGATATAGTTAGTTTCAAAAGTACGAAGAGTAAAGCGATGATGGGCAGGTTTCAGTCTGAGTTTGTCCTTAATGCAAACATTAATGAGAATGAAATTGTAGTATACCAGTAGTGGTCGGACACAATTTGGTAAAACCAAAATACGAGGATCGTTTTTATGAAAGTTACGTAGTATGTCGCTCAGAAGTCGGTGTGACTAAGATGCCTTCAGAGTAGCCCGCTCTGAGAATGATAGATTAAAATATTTAAGTCAACTATCGAATGAAACCATAATAACTTATTACGGTTTATGAAAAGATCAAAATGGAGGCGTATATCTTTACAACACTACGAAACACAGACGCATAATGTTCTGATTTCCATTTCAAACACCATTCGGCAACCTTGTTGAATTCAACACTGACACCACCGTGTATATGTATAAGTTCATGAGGAGGGAATGAATACGCAATTTTAAGATCATCAGTGTGTAGCAAAGGTTTACCAAAACTAAGTCATTTGAATTTATCATTTATATAAGCTACAAAGTACAGTGGGCCATAAACACTACCTTACATAACACCATTTATAATCAGTTCGGCATTCAACAGAGAGGAGTTATTTTTAACAATCTGATATCTATAACCGAGAAATAATTCTAGTCAAGCAAATAACAAATTTTTAATCCCATAAGATGAGAGTTTTCCCGTGTAAAGTTTTCAATTTCGCCAGTAGAGTGAAATTTAATTGTCATTATTAGCAATTTTAATAATTTAACCAAGATCATCACCATCAACAACGTAGAACTGGGCACATACGCCCATATGTTCAAGTTTCCATACCACATTAGCACTACAAATTTACAGAAGTAACGTAATAATAGAATACGAGAGGAAAGAGTAAAGTAAAGGTGTGTCGCAAACAATAATAGAATTCAAGATCTAGATGTGGTTAAAGGGTGAATATACTTGCGCCACTGTAACCGATTCTGAGCCACATCGTCTAGTGTCTCCAGACATTTATTTCGACTGTCACGCGGACCCCAACCAAGTAATCTACGTCTACCTACATGACTTAGACCAATAGTCAAGGACTTCATGGACTGATGCCATGTTTTGGTTTGGCCGCCAACATTGCGCGACGAGTTTGACGGTCGTCAGGCATGCTCAATATATGTCCCAACCATCTCAGTTGATGAAGGTTAATGACTTCTTCAACTGATTTACAGTGTTTCCCAAGAACCTTTTGCCTATCGTCCATATTACTTATTCGGCTATTCCATGATATACGAGCGATGTTACGAAGATTCCTATGGTCAAATATTTACAGTCGACGCATATCTTGAGTTTTCATAGCTCACGTTTCTCAGCCATATGTTAAAACGGCACGGACTGTTGCGCAGCACATCTGGCCTTTTGTTGAGACACGGACACCTCGTCTGCACCACAAGTGACGTAAGTTGGCAAATGCCAATCGGGCTTTCTGAATCCGCGCTGAGATTTCGTCAAACACCGACCCACCAGGGGTGATGAGACTTCCGAGATAAGTGAAGCAATCAACTCATTCAATTACTTCACTCTGTATAACTAATTTAGGAGAAGAAACAGGCCAGTCTTGGAGTAACATTTTGCATTTGGGAGGGGAGAAGAGCATCCCAAATATGCTTGCATTGTTACTCAAGGTGTTCAAGAGACCCTGAATGTTGTGCGTGTCTTCACTAAACAGGACTATATCATCTGCATATTCTAAGTCGACGAGAAAGCCTCCTGAAAGGAGGATAATTCATGTGTAAAATAATTAATGTGTTAATGACAAACTGTTACAGACTTTCACACAAAATACATCTAAAATAATTTATATAGTAGGTGAATTTAGAACAAGCAATTATTACCAGATCAATAAGATATGCAAAACAATCAGACTTAATTATGATGTAATATTTCACTTTTGAAACACTATAAATAACTTGTTAGATTCAGTATGATGTAAGGCAAAAAAGGATTCAACGGATCTTTTAGCATACAACTTTTTCCTTCAAATGAAACCAACAACAAACAATCTGGTTGATTCATTCATTCTGATATATAAACAAAAAAGGGAATATAAATTTACTATCAAATACGTTGTTGTTATGGAGAGTTAGATTTCGAATGTTAAGTGGAGCCCACCCCCACCTCATTTGGGACCTATCAATTTGATGTGCCTATATCATACAACACCAATTCGCTTAGTTCATTTCATACACCACCGAGTTCACTATGAAGCTACTGAGACCATGCAGCCATTTATATTCAACGAGTATACATATACATACATGATTTGGAAGTGATTATATCTCTCCTCTGATGTCATTGTAGATTGACATTGATCAGTCTATGTTAGTATGTGTACAATGAGTCCAATTGTGTACATTAGAAGTATGTTGCAAATATATCCAGCTGATGAGACCCGGATTAAAGGAATCACACGTCATAGATTTCACATACTCAGCACAATCCAACTATTTTCATATGAAATACCTTTGTATCAAGGCAATCAGTTAACTATGCATATATAGCAACAGAGGCTTATCAACTGCAGTTTATAACATCTTAAACAAGAAGATTCAGTCACTTTTAACTCATAGTGTTATCAATGTGTTATTTTTTTATTTGTTTCAATACTGAAGAATATTTTGTGCAGAACATTTTGTTAATAATTGACAAATTTATTTATAAATTATAAAAAACAGGATCGTTGGTTAAAACAGTTTTCTTAATGTAGATAAACTAATTTAAACATGATTGGATTGTGGCTATCAAGTGAAATCCAGAACATGTGTTTCGTCCTATCTGAGATTCGTCGGCTGGATTGTTTTTTATGAAATGTAATTTGGATTTAGCAAACAAATTCACGTTTGGAGAAAGAGTACAGACTTGGTTGAATATTATATAGTTAGAATTCACTAATTAAGTTCTTGTATATATAACATTTACATGTAAGCTTCCCACGACTTATCACTCCGACCAGCTGTGAACTATGACATCTCCAGAACAAATAAAACGATTGAGGAAACAAAGAAATAGAATTATATGATTGTAACTAGCTACGTGTTGATGAAGGAAGTACATATGAATGAACTAAACAGTCTAGTAATAAGGATTATTTTATACTGAATTTTTATTCCTATAGTGGCATCTTAGTTCCTTTACAAATGGTACACATTTATCTTATACGATACATGACCTCGAAACATCGGCAATTGATGATAAGTTCCTGTACCCTCATTCCAAGCGGAACTTTCACTGCCGTTTTACCATTCCTGTATTGTATAAGATTTTCGATAGTAACAAAATCATTGTTGCAATACTGTGCTATCATGTCGTTCCATATTACAAATGTCGATGGCGAGGGGGGGGGATTTAATCACTAGGACTACGAAACATGCGATGTTGATAGTCAAAAGTTCGTCAGAATCTATGTTGGTTTTCTCAATTCAATTACAGGTTTAGGTTAAGTGTGTACCAAAAGATACTATCCAGATTATTGATTATCACTGGTATCAGGTTGAATTGAATCTGTACAGGAACATCAACGAAATAATTTCAGTTGAAAACTGAATGTGGAGGAAACTAAAACAAATATAGAAATAATAATCTTTAAATAGGTCTTCTTCCATTGAGGTCATCTTGTGTTCATTTCATCTTCCTTTTGCAAGGTTTTCTCTGTTGCTCTTATTACTCTTGTAACTATGTTATATTATTAAAATAGACATTTGATTTGGAGCCGACTATAAACAAAACTGTGGATCCTAAAAGTTACGATCCTACGTAGAATATTAAGAGTTAGGAAAAATATATGAAGTTGACTCCATGTTTCATTTCTTAGTATCCTATTGCATCATATTTCGAAGGCGCAATCAACAATAACGAATAGTATCGCATAAACATTAAAGCAGATATTCTCTTCTAAAATTGATAAAGATTCTCTTGTGTAGTTGGCAAATCGCCAACATTTCGACATGTAATCGTAGAGACTCGAATCCCAATTCGAATGCGCAAGATGGTGAGAATCGGAGCAGGAGTTAACGTGATGTCATGGAAATCGGCTTTTAAACCGATCGAATGATTATCTCTTGTGTAGTTGGCATTCGCAAACATGGCGACATTGTAATCGTAGAGACTCGCATCCCAATTAAAGAACGCATCAAAAATGGCTGAGAATCGAAGCAAGATTCTAGAGAAATCACAGAAATTCGCTTCTAAAATTTGAGAATGATTCTCTGGTAGTTGGCAATTCGCAACATTCGACATGGATGGAGACTCGCATCCGAATTCGATGCAGCAAAAGGTGAGAATCGAAGCAAGCTTCAAAAGTTATCATGAAATGGCTTTTACAATTCGATGCGAAGATTCTTGTGTAGTTGGCAATCGCCACATTTCGATATGTCATCACACTAGAG
>CM068305.1:21406533-21630153 GCA_034768735.1 Schistosoma mekongi
CCTAAATAGTCTACTAAAAGTGTAAATGTATACTACGCCTAAATGAGTCCTATCTTAAAGGCAATTAACGACATTCACACTTTGTTACCTTGATTGACACTGACTCCGCTTTATTTATCCACCGTTGGTTTGTTTTGGGTTTGGTACCGTGAATTTTTGCCTTTAATTCTTGTCTGTTAAACCGATAATATGACACTTGGGATACTATTTTGGACGTTTGACATGTTATTTTCTTCATAACTACATAATTAATGTGTATTCTGCAGTTGAATACATCCAAACTGTTTGACCGATGTCCTTTTCATACAGCTGTGTCTAGCATTATATTTTTTAGACAGTACATAGCTTTATGAACAATCGAGTGCAAATGCTGTTTGTGACATCCTGATCAATTATGTATTTATAAATGTCCATCTCCTAAATGCGCCTTGCAGAACCTCAGATTTTTGAACTTTCCTTTATGTGCACAATGCCAAATGTTCCCAGTATTTGTTTTTATTGGATCAAGAACAATCAACATCAATTGATGTTAAGTGTGGCCGGACATGCTTTGTCTACGCTGGTATAAATTCTCTGGTCGCTCGTTTTTTATATGCTCCCATCATTAGTATTGTTTAATTTGCTGGATGTTGCCTGCAAACACTTGCCGATGCTAGCTCTAGTAATTGTTTGTGGGCGGATCGTCCAGCGTAGGTGAACTTTCCAACGAATTATTCTGTCCGAACCTTTCCTACTTTGATACAGTTTCATCAGCACGGAGGATCCATGAGTGTAAGTGTTATTAAAATTAAGCAATCTAGTTCAGGAGTCGAACACTTACCTACGTTTCACTCAAGTCGTTCCTAGACAGTCGCGGTGACAGAAGTAAACCCATATGGGCGCTAGACCATGCCACGTTCGTGATCTCACGTCCTCCTCGGGGTGCTTGGACTTCGTAATAAGGGTCAGTTTGGTTTGCTCGTATGATACTCAAGCAGTTATCCAGTACATCCAAGATTTTAATGGATTTGTAACTCAAACGAATTCGTGACATCGAATTAAAATCATTTTAACTAGTTGGATGTAAATGCATTATATATTTAACAATACTAAATTCCTATGAGATTAGCCATACGTAAAATGTTACAGTTTGTCATAATTAATATCACAACAGTCTTAGCTAACATCATTACATAATGGCGAGTGTATATATATATATATATATATATATGCATATTTAGCACCACATAATATAAAGTTCGCAATATTTATTAATATTTTATTATATGAATGACTAGTAAAATACACAGATGAAAGCGAAATGTCAGTTAGTTATCGTTTCCTCAATTTTCCATTCATTTATATCCGTTTTCGTTTATTCATAGTCAGTGAAATGTTTGAATGAACTAATTATCTTATACTGAAAGTATCATTAGCCAGAACTACTAGATTAATGTCTATCGAAATCTGACTGAAATTTTATAAAACCAGGTGTCGTTATCTCATATGTAGCCTAGTCGAGATACCTATATACCAATGAAAGGACATGAATACTGCGTAGTGGTTTGCTCTTTATTAACTTATAAGTGCGAGGCACTTACCAAAATAGAGGATATGCATTATATAACAGCTTTCTATCGTAGATGTCATAATAGGATCTCTCGGATAAAACATAATGACAGAATAGGTATTTGTGAGACTAGGCAAGTAGTATGAGAGAAAAATGGCAAACTGGTCGATGAGGCTGTGGTCTTAATTACTTTGCGTGGTTTGGACATGTAATATATATCCTAAAACACCGGAACAAGTGATAATGTCTGGTGTAGGGGTAGGACTGAATAAAACTAGCCTGAAACAAAATCCAAACGTCGCATTAGTTTATGAAGATGCTGACTACTGATCTGAGCTACACTGTCAGATGCAGACTACTTGGTTATGTAACAGTTTACATCACACCAGAAGGAACTTTGTAGCCATAGGTGTGTAAGGCCGAGTGCGTAAAAAATCTGGAACAGAAAAGATTTGGAACAAAGGGTCACCAGAAAACCACGTAAGCACATTATTTGCACATACATCTAACGATGAAGACAATCAATCAAAATAAGAAATAATAATAATGAGCTAGCTTACATTTACCCTGAACTCAACACTGTTTATCACTTACCAACTAACTGACTGAGTACATCAATTACATCTGCACCATTTTAGTTATTTAATATAACTAAATGTAATACCATTTAAGTTTGATTATTTTTATCCAAATAATGTAATTATCAAAACTTCATTGAAAACGAACTATACTACTTAGTTAATATTTAGAATAAAATTCTTATGTCTATCATATGAAATATACTTTAGTAATAAAGAGAAAGTATTTGTTTCAATGCAATGAATGCAGCATTAGCTCTAAATATTGTTTAATATAACAAGCGAAACTTGTTCATCTTATCTCGATGAATATGATAATAAAAATTCAGAGAATTGAAACCTATTTAGAGATGTTAACCTTATAATCATAAATATTTTCTAAAATGTAGGTTGCAGACTATAAGTCATTTTATGTAGTGTTTGGTCATCAATGCAATAAGGTAAGTGATTATGAACATGCTTCCCGGTATATACTTACCAAAGATTAACAGTTATACGATTCTACAATCAAATCTACAAAAGTAACTACAATCCGGTTCATACAATCAACTCAGAATTTGGATTGAACATCTTATAACAGCTGTTGTTATATATAGTGGCATAAATTTGAAATTGATATCTCAAATTAATATGGATTGGACAACCACTAGAAAATAGGAAGCGATTGATACCTGTTTTATATCTAAAGTAGGACTTATGACTAGTGTTGACTTACGTTTCTACTACGGACCAAACCATTAGTCTATAAGCATTACTATGAATACCTTTCGGCTAATGAATCAATATTCAACTGTTTATATTTATAGCTTTAGTAGCTTAGTTTAGAAGGCAGTCTATGGAGTTCTAATGAGACGCCATTACTAAAGCTTAATTAAAGCATCTGTGTGAGTTACCCACTAATGGTTATGTATGGAGTTACGAAAATATATTGCTAATTATATAATACTTGTGAAAAAATCGCTATATCGAGGCAATCCTCTCAGGATGCACATATAGCAACAATGACTGACAAGCTTCAGTCTATAACTAATCAACTGGAATATACAAGCTCTTCCTAATACCAATGTGCCCGTTGCACAAATGGGACTGTCTGGACTCAGTAGTCTAGTGGTGAACGCGGTGGCGTTCGACACGAAACGGACTGAGTTCGAATCCCACTGTGAACATCAACATTGGGATGCAGGTACATCCAGCCGATGAGTCCCAAATAGGACGAAACTTGTGTCCTGGATTCCACTTGCCAGTCACAATCCAACTTATGTAATATATTGCGAACTGTTTACGGTTAGAAATATCAACTAATGAATGCTGACGCAGTTACCTTACGGTTTAGAGTTAGTCGTGAAACAAGAAGGTGGAGTTATAGATGCACATTGGTAAAGATACTCAATCAAGGATGAGATAACTGTCCAGTGCTTTGTAATTTATAATAGTTATTTAACCTACATCACTTTATTTCATACAGTTATGTCGGACCACTAAAGTAGAGTGAAAAAACTTCCAGAACTGTGTTTTAGAGGACTAATTCGTTTATTCTGGTCGTGTGAAATGTAAACATCACATTTCTACTATTGTTATGTTTGTTTTACTCTATCCTCCTGTTTAGTATATTTATTATTAGTGTATTGTTTCTTATTATGGACTACAGTTAATTAGTTGTGTACAAGTTACCTCCATTCACTGCCATAATCTCTTCTAATTCGTATTAATCTAAAATCCCTAATTGGTTTGCTGTGTGGTCTGAATTTGTGTATATATAAAAGCATGATTGAAATATAATATGACCGGAATTGGACTGGATTTTATTGTGTCTGGTTGGCTCATGAGTCGTTGTTTTCTCAATTCCGGCTTTGGGGACTGGTAGTCATGAGGCCAACGTGTCCGTATTCTGAGTGGCAATTATTAAGGTCACTGCGTATTTTTCTGAATACATGACAACAAATCAAATTTACCATTCTGTAAAATTCTTAATTACAAATTATTTTTATAATTAGATAGAATAGATTACAATAAGTGTTTAATAATAGTTTATATAAAATGTCTTCAATTTAGTTACAAATTTCATTTTTCAATGACAAGAATTTTGTTCGGGTACATGTAACTACAGGTAATTTTGCATGAAACTGTTAATTTGCAACTTATTCTAATTATTGTAGATTGTAGTTTTCTAGGCGTCATTTAAGCAGTTATGTGTATTATTGAATTTATTCAGAAGAATTATTTATTTGCCTATCTACATTTCGATTGATAATTTATTGTTTTAATTGAACAACAACTACTACCTCTACTACTATTAGTACTACTAATAATTGCTTTATTTAATACCATATGTTTGATAACATTGAATAATTCTCGATACAAATTGTGCGACACTAAGATACATGTGAACAATCATAATCAATGCACAAAATACACCTTTA
This sequence comes from Schistosoma mekongi, assembly GCA_034768735.1. Lineage (NCBI taxonomy): Eukaryota > Metazoa > Platyhelminthes > Trematoda > Strigeidida > Schistosomatidae > Schistosoma > Schistosoma mekongi. The sequence goes on from CM068305.1 coordinate 21,411,081, forward strand.
AATATTATTTAGTGGATATTTTTCTTCTATTGTATAACTGTTTGATTAATTTTTCTTTATGAATATCCTTCGTTTTATCGTATTTTATGAGTAATACATGCATTGCTTTATATTGATTTCTGTGATGTTCAAAACACGAATGAACGGGAAAACATACTAACCATTGTGGTTTATAGTTCACAGTTGACTGTTTCTTATAAAATCAATAATAATTAGTTAAGTAAAATTAATCAAAAATACACGATAATTAACTGTGGTATATACAAGATTATAATAGTGGTGGCCCAGAAGTCACATCAAGCCATTAAATACATGTCATCATCATATTGTATAAACATCGAATGTGTAACAGCTGGTAAACATATACGCATTGTCAAAATAAGTGTTTTAAAATAACTTCATTATAGTCAATTTAGCTAGTGACTAACACACAGATCGCATCAAGTAGTCGTCTAGGTATTTCAAAGTATTCTCGGAGTGCTATGAATCTCTGCCAATTACTGTGTAAAAATGGTCAAACAATTATTCACCTACAATAAAGATCAATTTTCTAATACACGATTTGTCTAAAAATTTAGATATTATGATGAAATTCTGACTCAGGTTGTTATGAAGAATCCTAAATTTGAGTTTGTCATCACACAGTGACCTAGGCTTGGAAACTATCAGAAACTAAAAAGCACTGTGCCTTCGATAGTTATTTCTTTATTGTATGAGACTCCTTATCAATGTGTATCCACAACTCCATAGGAGATTGAAGCAAAGACAATATGATTTCACTGCAAACGCCTAATAATTAAACCACTGAGGTGTCGTCCAAAGATTGACATTTATAAGTTCACTCAACTCGTGAAATACTGTTTAACCTCATCTATTACTGTGTGCAGGTGACTGCCTTATAGCCAACGTGAGTAAATTTCAATACCTACAGCTTTTTGCTAGAACTCCATAATACCTCGTACAGATAATCACAAATGAGTTAATATCGATTATTGTTGGGTAACGTTGAGACTAATGAGTTTTAAATCGTGAATTAGTCTGAACTAAAAATATTAAAAATATCATGTATTAAGCAGTTCCACGCCAATGGCAGTGAATGACATCCACCAATATATCACGAAATGACTGAAGTTATAAAAATCAACTGTCTGATCCTGACTAATTTATCCACCAGTCAAGAATTCATCACCAAACAAGAAGTTTCGCAAACTGATTTTCCGATAGGTTTGGAAGTTCATACTGCTTAGGAGTGCCATTTTACGGATAAACACCTGTTTACTGCTTTATAGCTTTCAGTGGTTGTCTAACATTGATTTACTTGTGTTGGAGATTCAAAATCCCCAAAAACAATCGTTCATTAAATCAAGGGAAAGGCGTGTTTGTCATATCTAAGAGAAAACATATCAACTTGGATATCAAAATTAAGTGAATAACTTACAATAACTTACGAAATCAATCACAGTTTCCGGAATGTTTTTTGATTATTTCAGTAAATTGTATTTTAGATAATAAAAGAAATTTGATAAATGATTAAACAGGTATATTTGGACAGCTAAGTTACATTTACTCAAATTATACAACTTTATTAAAATCAGTATTTAGGATTTTCGGTTATGATTATTCCCAATCGTTTTTAATATTTACTAAGTGTACCGTACTAAACACTATCTATCATAAACTTATTTATTTAGTAGGTGATAGATCAAGGGACTCAAAAAGAACAATAAACTTTTAGAAATGTTCTTCCTAGAGGACTATATCATCTATTTTGTAGATATGTAATTCGAACATTTTATATCTATTATTATTATTATGTTCCCCATGCTATAACCTCTCATTAAACTCATAAACTAATGTCATAACATTTTCCATTCAGGAACTGCAACTAATGGAATGTGTACCGATCCCTCCCTAAGTTTGTATACATTATCGCCCTTGTTATGCATGTATGCATGCATGTATGTTATCTTCCTGATTGGTTATCTATGTTGGTCTCTGATTGCTAGCACAATTATCTTATGTTCTTTAATCCAGCTTGTAGATTAGCATTATCATAGTAGATGGAGGGGCATGGAATAAACAGTCATTATATCGGTCTACAGTATTAATTCCCAGCAAGATTATTGTTTTCCATATATAGTGATTGGCATAGTTCACGACATATTAATATTTCATACTGGAGTGAATATTTTTTATGAAACTTTTTATTTCTAGCAGTTGGAATTGACCAACACATATGACAACAGTTCAGCCAGAAATCTAAATCAAAAAACACATATGTAATGAAAGTCAGGGTATAAGATAAAACTTTCATTACAAACTAAACTATTTTGTAGCCTCTTTAAAGCGAATGAAAAGAAGTGATCGTTTCGGTACATTAGTGATAATAACATCAATCATAATTTTATTTTTAATAAATTTGAATATCAGTAGAACAATGAAAAAACACTTTTACTTTTCTTCAATCCAATTGGTATTTGAGCCATTACATATCAAATTATCATGATCAACTTCCTGTATTGCGGTGGATGCCACTTATAGCGCCATTCATAAACAGTAAATAACGGAATGTCACGTGAAAGTGACGACGGTAAACAGCATATAAAATGGGTTACAGCATAACAGGACTCAAAGCCTGATCACACTAAGTAGAATAAATGAAGACAACTGAAGAAAGTAAACCTACACCCAAATTAGATCGAGGAAGGCGATTCATGTACAAATAGATAATTAAAAGTAGTGTGCATATTGTGCATAACATTCCTTTTTTGACGGATTATACGGTTACCTTAGCTAAGTAGTTGTTTTCACAGTATAATCTATACAATACGTACTTATCTAACAAGTTTATGGTAAAAAAAAAAGTAATCTACACTCAGCTAAGAAAAATCCTTGAAATTTCTATAGTATATATTCACTTTTATGATAAATTAATCGAAATATTCATAGAATTCTTATTATACTTCAGGAAAACTATCGAATTCTTGATATATATAGCTGATAATTTGGCCATCAGCCATAACATGGATATTCAATAACAGTGAAACTTAACGTTATTGAATAACCCTCTTGGAATCATATGTCGAAATGTGTTTATTCAGTGTTAATGCACAGAATCGTAAGCTAACGTTAAGTATTTTTAGTTACGTATTAATAATAAGGTGAATCAAAATGCATATTGAAATTAAACTGTAAAAGTTTTTTGAAAATTTGCTTTATCGATTAATCTAAATTATCACGAATTGATTTGAACTAGACAGCCAGTAACCATCAAGAAGCACTGGACAGCTTTTTTGTCCTAGTATGGGACTTTTTAGCATTGTTCACCAACGATACCATCAAGGATAAGACTCGTGACTTTCTAGCTCCGCGGCTAATGCTTTGCTATTAAACCATATCGAATTTGGGACATTTATCCAATAATGGTATTAGATAAGGTCGAGTAAAACATCGTGAATTCACTGAATTAGAAATTTCAACCATCTGGAGCCGACTTAGTAGTCCAGGGGTGAAGTATTTAACACCCGGCCAGAAGATCCTCGGTTCAATTCCCGATAGAGCTGTGGACGTTCATTGTTGAAGAGTCCTATACTAGGGCGAAACAGCTGTCCAGCGCATCCTGGTGGTCAGTGATTGTCTAATTCAGACTAGTAGGTGATATCAAATTAATATTCAACAGTCTCCACAACACTCAGTTACAATCTAAATTGGATAATTATTTGAGACTGAAGAAGTGACTATCTATCTCTGATTCATATGCGATTCCTCTTCACTGTTCATTTACTTCGCTGTGCCTAAGATCAAGTCATTGAACCTTCATGCTCAACCGATAGGACTTAAAATTCAAAGAACTAAGTAGTATCCAATGCTTTATATTTCTAACATTTTGTTTATTAATTTCAGACAAGTGAATTAATTACAATCTCCACTTAAAATTCACCAAATCATCCTGGAAATCCTTCTAAAGGCAAACCTCATGAATCCTATTCACATCGTTAAATGTATATGAAATTAGTATTACAGATCAATCAAGTATTTATATTCTAAAAGTACACCAAATAACATGAGTTTACTAGAGCCTCAGCTGTAAGCAACTATGGCCCGTATCAAGCTTACAGCAATTGTATTACTGTCAAAGCTTTAAATAGGCATATAAAGTGCACAATTATAAGTAGATTAACATCTTTGGATGATTTATTTATTAAATATAGTTTTATGATGTACTACGTTTTCCTTCCAAATGAATGGAAATAGTTGTAGAAATGGAGTGAATGATACACTTGTTGTACACAGCAAACCACATATTTCCGAAACCATTATATGTTTATTCACTAATGAATTATACTGTGTATTTCATCAAAATGTTAATGTACTTCACCTTATTTTATACTTTCTCTTTATTAATATAATCTAAAGGTTTGTATAATATGCCTACCACATTCCGAAGAAAAAACACCATATGGCAAAATAATCATCTAATGAATTTATAAACTCTTAATTGAACTATTGAACTTTGAAAAACACTAAATTATAATGAACAGAAGTTTGGTTTATTGATTTCTGTAACGGTTTGCATTTAATCAGACTGTAATTTGTATTCCAGGGAGTTCTGGGCTACGTTCATAAAAATTTCTGAAAGAGCAAAGAGCAGAAGAAGTGAGTGAGCCAAAAACTCAGTAGGTATATACTATCATACTTACATTTAATAATGAAGGCAATCAATTGAAGTACAGAATAACCCAGGCATGAAACAAAGACAATTTAATAGTAGAAACTGGAAATCAAAAGTGATTTAGAATTCATAACAATTCCACATAAGTTAGCGAGGTATTTAAAGAAGGTCATGTGAAACATGTTGACTGTTGTAAGAATGTCTACCTTGTGGAAAAAAATACTAAGCAAGTACTAAGGCTACTTAATGGCTTTAAAGAATAGAGTTCATTCTTTTTTAAATTTTCAAAGATTATAAATCATTAGGCATTTAACTTTGAATGACATTTCATGTTCAAGAGCTAATGAGACCAAACATTTGCTCAAATTGAATTAAGTGGAAATGAATTCGAACAAGAAACGTATTGATTGAAGCTACTGTCACACACAGGTGATTATTACACAGTGCAATTTAATATAACTATTACTATTCATTTCAATTTCTTAAATTATTTTGGTCTGCCAAGTAACCGCTAGGCCTCAAGCCAGAATGAAGAACACATGATAGCTAAGCTAGCCACCGGACAGTCAGAGTATATTTCACTCATCCATTTATACACATATCAAACCTGACCATCAAGCGTACCAATAGGAAGAATATCATTTATACAAAATGGAAATAATATTGACTAGAGACTGGGGAGGGAGAGCATAGATACACAATTAATTGACTGCATTTCCCAAATGATAAAAGTTACGATAACAGTTTATGAGTCTAGTAGGAGGTTAGGGCGATGGGAACATGACAATAATAGAAATAAACTAATCGTTATGAATATATTGAAAATAAATGAAACAGTCTTTTGATAAACAGTTCTAAAAATTAGTCGCACTTCTTAAATCACCCGATATAACGATCTTTATTTTTAGCTGATGCATAACTGTAAATGCAGAAACCAAAGTAAAGCCAGAAAGATTTAAGGTATTCTTTGATATTTGAAACAATTATGATGGAGCTATCAGTATAATTCAGTACTAGCGTCTCATCCGACTTAGGGCTCATCAACTGGATGTATCTGTAGTCAAGTATTAGTGTTCACAAGTGGAATCAAACCTAGCGCACCTCTTCAGATATACTTCATCTACTGATTTACTAAATCTGGAAAACTACATAGTTGTACATTACGCATGAAGGAAATTTCAATGATTTTTAATTTCATCTTGTTTTTATTTAGGATCTCAATCGACTTATTTCTGTCGTCATATTTTGATACTCAGAGGACTCCCTCGATATCAAGTTATCGCTAGCTTTAATATATTTATTGTGAATAACATAAAGCGCTAATCCATGCGTTTTGTGATACATCCAACTGTTTAATCTTTTTGTCGTTCGGTAATCAGTTAAAAATGTTTTAACAAGGAAACAAAGGATAGCATGTTGCTGTTAACCATTTAAGATGTTGACAATTGTATGGGCTAACAGTATTTGAAATCTATTGAGCTCCAAGCTAGTTCATGTAGTGCCATTTGATAAATGTTGGAAAAAATTTGAAATACTCTAGGTTTCTCATTTGCATAAGATTCTAATCGCACTCATTTTAATTTTGTCAGTGACCCAAGATTTGACAAGTGATTTATTCAAATAAATCATAGTCTTATTATTTTGGTTACCATAAAGTCTGAACTTCATGTATTGTTGATTCCGCGTACCAACCGCTTCGTTATTCATACATTATTTAAGATTGTAAATACACCCTATTCAATCAATGCCTGTTACTCCAAGTGGAGCATAGACCGCCCACCAGCATTCTCCAGCCAACTCTGTCCTGGGCTTTCCGTTCTAGCTCTTCCCAAGTGCTGTTCATTCTCTTCATGTCTGTTTCCAATTCCCGACGCAATGTGTTCTTGGGCCTTCCTCTGTTTCTGTGGCCTTTAGGATTCCAAGTCAGTGCTTGTCTTGTGACACAGTTTGATGGTTTCCTCAGTGTGTGTCCAATCCATCTCCAGCGTCTTTTCCTAATTTCTTCCTCAACTGGAAGTTGATTAGTTCTCTGCCACAACAGGTTGTTGTTGATGGTATCTGGCCAACAGATCCGAAGAATCCTACGCAGGCAGTTGTTTATAAATACTTGTAACTTCTGTAGGGTACTTTTTGTAGTTCTCCAAGTTTCAGCTCCATACAACAGGACTGTCTTCACATTTGTGTTGAAAATTTTGACTTTTATATTGACTGACAGTTGGTTTGAGTTCCAGATGTTTTTCAGCTGTAAAAATGCTGCCCGTGCCTTACCAATCCGCGCCTTCACATCCGAATCAGACCCTCCGTGTTTGTCGATGATGCTGCCCAAATATGTAAAGGTTTCAACGTCTTCCAGAATTTCTCCGTCAAGTGTAATTGGGTTAGAGTTTGTTGTTTTGTATCGGAGGATCTTGCTTTTCCCTTTGTGTATGTTGAGGCCTACTGCTGCTGAGGCTGCTGCTATATTGTTGGTCTTCTTCTGCATTTGATGATGTGTGTGAGAAAGAAGAGCTAGGTCATCTGCAAAGTCCAAGTCATCTAGTTTCGTCGATGTTGTCCATTGTATTCCGAGAGTGCCTTCAGATGTTGCAGTCTTCATGATCCAGTCGATGACCAGTAGGAAGAGGAAGGGCGAGAGTAAGCAGCCTTGTCTAACACCGGTCTTCACTTCGAATGAATCTGTGAGCTGACCTCCATGCACGATTTTACAATGTAGTCCGTCGTAAGAATTTCGTATGATGTTGACTATCTTCTCGGGTACGCCGTAATGTCGTAGAAGGCTCCATAATATTCTCCTATCCACGCTGTCGAATGCCTTTTCATAGTCGATGAAGTTGATGTAAAGTGGTGAATTCCATTCAATTGATTGTTCAACAATGAACCGTAGAGTGGCGATTTGATCGGTACATGATCGATCTTTACGGAATCCAGCCTGTTGATCTCGGAGTTGGCCGTCGACTGGGCCCTTTAATCTGTTCAATAACACTCTGTTGAAGACCTTTCCTGGTACTGAAAGTAGAGTAATGCCTCTGTAGTTCTCACAATTGCTGAGATCGCCTTTCTTTGGTATCTTGATGAGGTACCCTTCTTTCCAGTCTGCTGGAACTTGTTCTTCCTCCCAAATCTTCCTGAAGAGAATGTGGAGTATCTTTGAAGTTGCTTCTATATCTGTCTTCAGTGCCTCTGCTGGTATGTTGTCTGGTCCTGCTGACTTGCCACTCTTGAGCTGTCTGATGGCCATTTTGATTTCTTCGACTGTTGGTGGGTCTGTGCTTATAGGGAGATCCGTGGCTGCTGCTTCGATGACTGGTGGGTTCAGTGGGGCTGGTCTATTCAAGAGTTCTTGGAAGTGCTCTACCCACCTGTTCCGTTGTTCATGCACTTCAGTGATTGGTTTGCCAGCCTTGTTCTTGATTGGCCGTTCTGGCTTGTTGAATTTCCCAGCTAACTTCTTCGTTGTATCATATAAGAACCTCATATTTCCTTCTCTTGCAGCTTTTTCCGCTGTCATTGCTAGGTCCTCAACAAACTTCCGTTTATCCAACCTGATGCTCCTCTTCACTTGCTTGTTGACTTCGGTGTATTCGGCCTGTGCCTTGGCTTTCTCTGCTCTTGTCCGACTGTTATTGATCGCTGTCTTTCTGTTCCTCCTTTCTTGGATCTTGTCCAGAGTTCTAACAGAAATCCACTCTTTTTGGTGTTGTTTCTTGAGACCCAAAACCTCCTGACATGTTGAGGTTATTGTTCCCTTAATCTCTTTCCAGTTGTCTTCCATATTAGTTCCACCTTTTTCTAGTAGATTATGAAATGCCTGAAACTTGTTGCTGAGAATTAATTTGAATTCGTTGCGTTTGTTAGTATCACGGAGAAGGGCTGTATTAAACTTGTGTAATACTGCTGCTCCAGTTGTCCAGTGCTTCCTCAGCTTCAGTTTCATTTTAGTTACCACCAAATGGTGATCTGAAGCTATGTCGGCTCCTCTCCTTGCTCTTACGTCTTCCATGGTCCTTCTAAACCTCTTATTGATGCAGATGTGGTCGATTTGGTTCTCCGTGATGTGGTCCGGTGAAATCCATGTAATTTTGTGTATACGTTTGTGAGAGAAAATGGTGCCACCTATAATCATTTTGTTGAAGGCACATAAGTTCACGAACCTCTCACCGTTATCATTCCTTTCTCCCACTCCATGTTGTCCCATGATGTCTTCATACCCGGTGTTATCCACTCCGACCTTGGCGTTGAAGTCGCCCATTAGAATAGTCAGGTCCTTGGCTGAACATTTCTCGATGATTGACTGCAGCCTCGCGTAGAACTGGTCTTTGTCGTCTTCGTGGCTGTCGTTGGTGGGTGCGTAGCACTGGATGACATTCATTGCAATCCCTTCCTTCTTCGTCTTGAAGGATGCTGTGATGATCCTAGGTCCATGAGGTTCCCATCTTATAAGAGACTTCCATGCATCTTGGGATAACACCAATGCTACTCCTTGTGTGTGTGGGGCGTTTTCTTCTTCGTGGCCGGAGTATAAAAGCACATTTCCCGAGGACAACCGTTGCTGTCCAGCTTGCACCCAATGCGTTTCGCTTATTCCAAGTATCTTCAGGTTGTATCTTTTCATTTCTTCAGCTATTTGCATGGTCCTCCCTGTTTCCCACAGCGTGCGGACATTCCACGTACCTATATTAATGGTTGCTCTGGTTGTCAGAAGAGACATCGGCCTCGTGGCTTCCGAAGAAACTCGGCTTTCACCATGAGGCGTCATAACATACCTTCCAACTCCCAGGGCAGAGTGAAAATGGTTATAAAGGTTTTTACTGGTTAGCGTTTTTTTAGCACATTTGCTGTTTTACGGGATGGGGTTGCTAGCCCCATGCCCAACCCTCCTCCTTTATCCGGGCTTGGGACCGGCAGCAACCCTAGGGGCTACAGGCGGAGTTAAATACACCCTATTGCAATAGTCAATAAATGTGAAACCTAATTCTAAGGTTTCTTACCCATTATCTGAAACTAATTAACATCAAACTACAGTGCATGCATTCTGGCATCATTCAGAGCCATAAATGGACTTGGTAAATGGAAATGAGTTAACACTAAAGAACTCGGCAAACCTAACTTTATCCACTACACACCGTTTAATCAATATTGAACTCGAAAGCACTAAGTAATTAGGTTATCATTGGTGAAAATCCCTGTCGATTTCCAATATCTACTATGAATGTGCTTACTAAGTCCCCCGCTCACTTTTACTATCATTCTTATTTCACTCGAATGTTCTTACGTGACTCTACGCTTCTCAGAATACAAATTACCTTCTGACTAGACACAAACTATCACAGTGATGCTGTCAAATAGGAAAGTTTAGTATATAACTCCAACTTAGACTTGAGTTATATTCTATTACATAATCTAAAACTTTCTATTTCGAACTTTTCTGATTATTATCATAACATTTTTTCCCTATGAAATTGTATTAATTCATCATTTTTTTGAAATACAGTGTACGCAGGAACCTACACCATAGGATAACTAGTATATTGTGATTTAGTTCTTGTGATATGAACTTACAATAGAATATACATAGATACAAGTTAAAGTATTTTGTTGTACTAATTTGACAGGAATTGTCAAATCAGTAAAATTACACAACTTTTTGTTAGAAAAATAAATTACATCAATGAATTAGACATATAAAACAAGTTGTATTGAAGAAAAAAGTAGTTGGAATTAATCTTTTTTAAATTTTTCTTGTTGTACTAAACAACTACTCTATGTAGTGCCGAATGTCAATAAAAGTACAAAATATAGAGATGAAAAACAAAAAAACATAATTTATCTACTTAGTTTCTGCTATGAACCAATATAAGTTCGGGGAACTTTAATAAAATGTAACATTGTGGACTAAGGTTTCACATTAATTTATGACTTATTAGCCATACTCACTTTTTATATTATAGTGAATACGAAACAAAACTTATCACTGTAATGGTTGTTCTATTTACTTCGATACAACGATTGACATAATGAAATATACAGATTACGTCATTTAACAAAATATAGAAGGTTTAACAAACGGAAACGCCATACGTACTGTTCCCTTTATTAACCCGAAATGAGTAATGGCATTAAGTCATACTGAATCATAAAAGTTCATTTTATTTCATCGAGTCTTCATTAATTGAATATGACCTACATTATTAGGAAACTGAAATATCATATAAAGTCTAACATACACAGAGAAAAAAATTTAGATAGAAACCATATCAATATGGTGAACAGGGATTTGGATAAAGTTAAAAAGGATTGAATAGAATGTTTCAAGCACTCATAAAATGCTACGGAAGGTTCTGGAACACCAATCGAGGTAGCAGTAAAAGTTATAGAGCTGAAATCAAGTGACTACATAATGGAGGACATGGGTAGGTAGTTATTGAGACTAATATAAATCAATCACAGTATGAGGTAATCAAGCAAATCAGAATTTTAGAGGTTACAGATATGATTTATAGAAACGAAAGTTAAGTTACTAAGGTAAATAAGTGCTGACAACTATTTGCTTCTAGGCATGCTAATCAAAATGCAAGCGTTTAATAGCAATAAATTCGGTAAACTCTAGAAGTTACCTGGTAATTAATCATTATGAGAGATTTTAGTGTATTAACATGATATTGTTTTAAGCTTAGGTCCTTAATGATCGTAGTGTTGAAAGTTTTTATTTCTTGTAGATATTGAGTTTTGGGAACATGTTTACTAAATCCAAGATAGACTTATCGTCTAGTTCTAGCAATTTAATTACTTTTGGTAAACACATGTTAATCTGTAAATAGAAGTCTAGTGATAACGATAGAACACTTGTCAATCTCCAGGCGTTTGAGATAACGTGGTGTTTGTACAAAATTATAGGTTCATGTAAAGGTTTTACTTTTGCCGATGTTGCATTCAGCCTTTGAATTATCAAAGTGGTATCATCACCGTTGAAATCGTGACGAATAAAACATTTTTGCCGAACCGTAGTGTTATAGCTCGTGCTTGATAGCTTGACTAACCGCGGACAACTTCAGTAACCGAAAACCCTGAACCTTTCTAGTCTCAATTCAGAAGACAGAAGACAAGTAGGCAGGAGTCTTTGTTCCATTAGAAGAATAAATAATGCACAAAATATCCGTATATTTGTAGTTTTCTGAAACAATAAAATCATCATTATAATCCATCAAATCCGGACTAAGAAATCTCAGCCATTACTCAATCAGGACACGTTACGTTGAGATTCCGGAAAGTTCTGTGGATCAGTGATTGAATGGAATGTCTCCCGTTCTTTCAAGGGTTCTGGAGGATTCGTTGAAGTTTCTGGAAGCCGTCTCAACACCTCCTTTTTAACGTTTCGTATACATGAATTTCTACTCAGATATACTTGCAACCTGTTTATCTTATTCCGCTTGCGACTCACCACACGTGATCGTTTAATTGTTTTGACATTGCATCTACAGTATCTTCCATGTTCTTTCTCATGAGTACTCCTTTGAAATATGTCCATGTGCATTTGAAGTAGAAGTCAGTCGTGTGCCATTACTGTTTTTCCATCCCTTCACATTTGATTTACGTGTATCGTGCAAGTATCGAAACTTCTCTAATTAGATACAGTATTTTTCCAATCCACCGTTCGACAATACACGGTTCCCATTTACTATTACTTTGATACGACTTGATGAGCACCCTTTCACCCACTCGGAAGCATATCGTCCTTGAATTTATTTGTTCTTTTGGATGACAGCCTGCTGCTACGGATGGCTCGAATCCTTCTTCCGAAAATATATTCTACTGGCGACTTTCTTTCTGGTACGGCAAGGTTTGGAGTAACTTATTGAGATACTAGAAATTTGCTGATCACTTGCATAAGCACACTACACAGTCTCTTCAATTTTCTGTTTTCAGTTTTTAGATTTTTCTCAAAGATATCTTTAAGATATCAGTTGTTTGGCAGAACTTCCTCAATATTTAACAGCTATTTATTCCATTTGTCATATTAATTTGGATGTTCCTGTTCTCCAGTATTGATATTTCCATCAACGCTTGAAATTAGTGCATTTTCACTAAGCGCTACTATAAAAATCCACATTTGTGCTACTGATATGTATACGAAAATTGTGTTTGTATATTTTCGACAGCATTGTTAGACTACAACTTATTAGTGTATATTGCCATATGTACATGTTGATTGCCTTAATATAACGTTGCATTATATCCATGATTGAATGTAGACTTACTGGCTTCTGCTGGAAGACATGAATATAAGTAATATACACATACTTGTTGCAAAACTTTTACTATTTATACACAATGTCCTTGTGCCTAGAGCTACTGACGTTTGCATAAATGGATCAAAGTAGAGTGTCTGATGAGTAGCGAATTAGACGAAATGTGTATCTTGTTTCATGTTTGCCAGTTAGGTTACAATTATATTTACAAATCATAGTTATACTACGGCGATTCAACAAGAATGCATATATATATATCAACAAAACACATTATTTAAAAGATTTTAGTCCATAAAATGAATATAAAGTCAATGAAGTAGAAGCAAATATGAACAAAGCTAGTTAACAGAGTTTACAAAACAAAGTGAATCAATTACATTTCATGGCTTCGCATTAGCCAAAAATGTCCTGAACTACAAATAGTAGTGTTATTATAAACAACGTTATGAATGCCGTATTTTATTAATGTTTAGTTCAAAACGATATAGAAAAACCTAACAAATGACATGAAATATATGACTTAGTGGTCTTGTAGGAGTTGATTCTAATTCGAACGATCGTCTTGCAATGGTGTCGTTGGTTTAGTATTTGTTGCAACATTTGAGGTGAAGTACTTCTGTGAAGTCACAGAACAAATTCTAAATACCTCTCAATTTTAAAATGTGTACAACTAATATAAATCTTTAGAGATTAAAAAACAAGAAACAACATAGTATCCAAGACTAAAGCGCACCTCCAAGTTGAGAATGAGTCATATAAATGAGATGAGTGATATCAAATTACCAGCTAAAAAGCAAAGTAGAAAATGGCAAATGAGTAATTAAGCAATCAATGAAAACAGTTAAATTAACTGTTAGGAGTGAATGTCATTAGAATAAAATAAACCAGAAAGGCTATGTAATAGTGAATAACATACCAACATGATTATTTTTCTGTGTAAAACAGAGGTTTACCATGCTTGCTTTATGTATGCAAAGATCAGGTTGAAAGTGCCTTATGATAATGACGTCCTGCAAATAAAAATATACACGGTGTTTTCTGTCTGTTGATCGTCTTATTAGATTCTTGATATTTGTCTACTTTTAAGTAAGTGTCAGTTACCGCATTTCTTAATGAATTCCATTCTTACAAACCCAGGTCCTGAGGAATATGTTAAGAAAATATAGTAGGTGTTCTTTCAGTCGTTTCTACATACTTGCTAACATAAGCAAATCTAGATTTATAATTACATTTGAAGGCAACTTCAGAAGTGTAATTACACATTTTTAATTGACTTACAGTTCATTTGAGCTTCAGAAGAGACTATTTTTAGTGCTTCTTTAGTTCTTTTATCAATTCTAATAAATATTTCATTTCAATAAATTCAGAACACATAAAATTGGGCCTTTCCTCAGCAATTGAAAACTTCTGTAAACTCTTTTTATTTCTCAATACATATTTTTGGAGAACCGAAGAAGTGGTAATAAAAACTTTTAAAACTGGGTAAATTGTTAACTCATCGTTAGTAATAAACATTGTAACCAGGGTTGAATTACTGATTTATCAAACCTTAAACAGAGAACAATTTTCCAATTCATACTTCAATTGATACGATTTGTTAGACTACGTAGATTATCTTGAAAAAACTCGTCCAGTATCGATACTGAAGTAACTAATATCAATAGTTTATGAGCTAAACGTAAGTAATAAATATTATTGAATAACTTACCTAAATGTCAAAGATGCTTTATCTCCTTGTATCGTTTTTAACTTATACAATGAATAGAATAAAGTTGAAGATTGAATGTAACAAATACAAAAACATACTACATTCAAGTTTTGTTTTATGTGAATTTTTCGAGAAGATTTCTATTTATATTCAGAAATATATTTATACATGATGGAAACACATGATCACAATTGTCATAATGTCGATTGACATCATGAATTTTGACATCATTAAGTATCTGAAATATCAATGAAAAGACAGTTTATAAGCATTTGACTTTATCGCTATACAAACCATGTATCTATAGATTTCATACATTTCTCTAATCCATATCATTGTATCTTATGATCAGCTGAATCTTCCAAGTTAACCCGACATCCAACACCACCAATCTTCCAAAGAAAATGTAATAACTGGGTCAAGTGAGTATATGTCTAAATTAATGCTTACTGTATTGGCATAATAAGAGAATAAATTAACAATATGAAATTAGGTAAAAACAAAAACTATAGTAAAAATGAAGTAATAAGCTAAACATAATAGATGCAGATCTAAGAAAGTAAATTGAACAAATGATAGAAAAATACTTTGTCTTTAAGCTCAGATGGATGTGACAGTTTCATTCCAACTGATTTTCGACCATTTTATTTAGCAAATCTGAGTATAGATCACGATTGTTACAGAAGCTACAATCAAAAAGTCTACATTTTCACAACATAACTGATATCACTAATTGATGATTAAAGTTATTAACAGAAAATTATTGAGTGTAATCCTCCAGATTTCTTCCAGCACACTAATATATTTACTAAAAGACTTTGTTTTATGTCTAACTTATTAAATGGGTTAAATTACAAACAGAAATTTTTTATAAACGTAGAGTTGAATTTCAGAATAGATACATAATAGCTAACAATGAAGTCCAGGACTAAACATCTCACTGATTTAAGACTTGTAAATTACATAAATCTAAATCTCAGTGTTACTTTTCGCATATTTATGACAATCTGGACGCTGTAGCTCTATGGATAATGAGTTGGGTGTCTGAAGCAAAATGTTTGAATGTCGACACTGAGATTCACTTACATCCATTTGACAAGTCTTTAAATAAACGAAGTAGGACTCCTAACTGGAGTTCATTTATTCCCAAAAAAACCCTTGAAACAAATCACAAACAATGAGAATATTCTAAAAATAACTGATCAAATTTATTTCTGAATATTATGAACTCACTAATATAGACTCAGACAAGCAATTATAATATATACATTGGTTTGTTCCTATGTGGTCTAATCGATTATAACATGATATATATATATATATATATATATATATAGTTCAAGAGGAATACAATTTAAAAATATGTGTTAATAAAGTATTCATATTCATTAATAATTTGAGTTGACTAATTTCTGTAGCTGTGTGATGGGGACATAATTAATGGTACTCAACCAAATCAAGTTGCAAACAGTCATCTATCAAAAGCATTTGGTGAGAAGATTCATCATCAGGAATTAACTGGTATTAAAAATGTAAGCCACGGTATATCGGCTTAATAATCTGATGATTAATTATGAAAGTGTGTTATAACGAAGATTTTCTTTTTAAAACAGAAATTTCAATAGAAACACATTTGTAATATGACTCCCTTTTTTAATTCCATTCAAATTCCAAAAATGTAATGGGACAGATTACTAAGAATTTTGACTAATATGGTCCACTATATACAAAATGTCATGCCTCATAATGTTTACATTAACAACTATGCACATAATCTTTATTGCCTTTAACTTGTACTAAGCAGAATGAAATTTAGTTTACATTGAAACATTTTCATAAATACGTGAACGTTCTATATAGGGAGTTCACTACGACAGTTAGCTGGCGCTTTCTCCACATACACACACACACACACAACCCCGTAAAAACACGATTCTATGGGCAGATGTCTTTTTGACGGAATGTAATATTGAATAAATAAACAAAAAGATGTTTCTAAAATGCTATTCACTAATTATCAATGCTTCATGCAACTACACATAGAAAAACCAACTGAAGATTTTAGTTATACGTCATGTTATTAAGCTATTCAACTATCCTGAGTTATAAAAGTAACTAAATTTTAGTTACTTATACATTCTCGTTATACTTACATTACTTGACAACATACCATGTGACCAAAGACAAACCATTCACTCGTTGTTACACTGAATAACCAGTTCCATTTTTGCAATGAATTTTAGCAAAATATCATTGATATTACCGATTTACTGAAGTAACAAATTTGAACCACTAAGTACCAACTCGAAAAAACCGATAGTAAAGCTCCTTCTGTGAAGTTTGTCTGTCCTGTGCTTTATTCCTTGTAGTGTCATGAATTCGTGTTACTGGAGGATACTGTACGTGTATGATAACTAAAACAGTTTACATAGCACTCAGTAGGTGAAACCGATTTTCAGAAAGTATTGAGTTTTATTTATACTAGTTCCCATTCGCCTGTAAGGCGTTTCTCTAGATAATTAATGTCACTCACCTAATGCAACAGAGATTTTATCAATCATTCACCCTACTCGCGAAATCCTTCTATAAGGCCAAAATGTTTCAAATACTTGACAACTGGCTGGTGTGTTTACTCCTTATTCCCAGTCAAATTCTGTCAGTCAAGTTACATTAATGATACTAACCTTTGTGGGGTAACATCGTGTAAAATATGTTAAGATGTGAATAAGAGGGAACCTCTGAACCAAGATGAGGAACAAGTTGGTACTTGTCAACATTAAACTCGTGAGATCTCTTGAGAGCAAATTCATACCAGATGACTTGTACCAGCCCAGAAATAGTAAGATTATAATTTCGTGTTGGATGGTTTTCTGGGTTTTTCTTTAAACAGGTAAATGAAGTAATGTGATGATTATTGATACTAGTATTTTGTGACATAATCTCTTTTCTCACATCTTGCTTTCTAAGGTCACCAACAAGAATCACTTTTCTATAAGACTGAATAACCGCTTACTTTTATTCCTTGTTATTCGAGATATGATTTTAACTTTACTAACTGTGTATGCGCCTGCTTACATTTCATAGATACGACAATCTCAACTAATCATCATTCTTTTCTCTAGACGATACTGGTCACCTCTATTTAAACAGCCGTTAACAGTAAAATGTAAGAAAGTTAAAAATTGCACAAAACACTACTTAAGTTGGATTGTGACTGGCAAGTGGAATCCAGGATGCGCGTTTCTTCCTATTTGGGACTCACCGACTGGATGTACCTGGATCCTTATGTTGATGTTCACAGTTCATCCTAATGCACAACACATTGTTTTATAGTTGCAATTACTTCATCACATCTGTACATTTGACACATAAATTCCCATATAATCCATTTTCTCTACTCTAAATACCATATACACATATAATAATCAAAAGGATCAGACACTGTAAATGTGATGCTATCACATCAGCCACGGATTTCAGTAAGATCTCCCGAAGTCCCATGAATTATTTATCAGTTTTAGCTTAAGTTTGCCTCATCTCATTAGAATATAACATTCATTAATAACTTGATACCGGATAATAACTACCTTCGTCCCTGAAACTTAGAGTATTACCATATAAGTACGCTTTGATCAAATCTCCTACTTTCAATAGATTTTGCAGCACCACTTCACTCACTTGACTTATATATATCTTGACATATAAGTATTACTAACAGTGTTAGACTGTGTAGAATACTAAACACTAAAAAGAGGTGAATATTACGGATTATGTATGATCAGCAGTTTTATATTGTGAGCTTCATTCTAAAGAATGGTTCATAGGTAAGTCTTATCACATTTGAACTAGCTGGAACTTACTATATGCAATTATTGCTCGATACAGTAATTAATTAATTCATACTTATTATTAATGAATGTGATTATGGCGTAGTTATGTAGATTAGGGTAATTATTATTTTTATTTGGTTAAGTTCTGGTAACTACATACTTGGATTCACGACATACTTTTATCGTTCTGATTGTATTTATATGTTTATGTATTTGCTTAAGAACTTTTATTCGGTGGTAACTTATATAATAGACTTAAACGTATTTCTATGTATTACTGTTTTATCGTAATTAGTAGTTTATGTTTGAACAACTATTCTGATTGAAATGTTTCACGTGTAGAATGAAACAGTTACATGTTCAATTTAAACACTCATCTTCTTCATATGAGGTGGATAGAATTTATTAAATTATTTAAAAGTTTTCAAATATGTATTTCTTACCAAAAATAAGGATCGTGCATTTGTTTCGTGAATAGGATAGTACGATGAAAACAACAAATAAATGAATTGAAGTTTAGTTGTTTGTATTCCTCACAAACTGATGTTGAATGGGTACTACTGAAAACAGATAAGCACTGGACAGCTGTTTTGTCTTGGTGTAAACCCTTGGTTCCATCCAGAAGTTTAATCCGTAGCCTTTGGGACTTACAGCTAACGCTTAATTGTACGAACCATTTAACAGGCAGCATCTAACGAAGGAATTTTGAATTTTATAAATATGTGATACAACATGACGATCACTTAGTTCCATTAATTATAAATTTCTCACCCTTGGCATTTCTGAATTCCACAGATCACGGTTTCTCACAAAATAAACTGGATTTCGCTACGTAAAGCGGAAAGCAAAAAAGTGAAATCAAATGACAAAGTACAGACGTCAAGGACTGTTTTTGATGATTGTTTTCTACCGTGGATTAAATTTGAATGATACTAGACCTAAGGGTTTCCACAATATTCACTGTTTATTGTTTGTATTAGTTTTGGCTACATCTGTTTTACTTAGGAACATAAATTACACAAAGAAATATTTCTTTCTAATATTGGTTTGTGTTATATTGTATCTGGCAAGTGGAATCCAGAACTTGTGTTTCATCCGATTTATGACTAGTCAGCTATATGTACTTACATTCTAGTGCTGATATTTATACCGCAATTTGAACGTAGTTCGTTTCATGCCAAAAGCCGTCATGTTCACCACAAGGCTACTGATTTCAGACGATCACACTTGTGTAACTTGTCTGCACATATAATTTGTATGTGTTTGAATCTCAAGTTATACTTGTAAATTGTCCCTGTATCGACGTAATCCGCTCAGAATGCACATATGTAAACAAAAACTGGTCATTAGGATAAACTTGTATATTCCCGTTGATTTGTTATTGACTGAAGTTGGTCAGTCATTGTTGCTATGACTGACCAGCTTCAGTCTATAATAAATCAACGGAAATATACAAGTTCATCCTAATACCAATGTGCCCGTTGCACAAGTGTGACTGTCTGGACTCAGTAGTCTGGTGGTGAACGCGGTTGCGTTCGACACGAAACGGACTGAGTTCGAATTCCAGTGTGAATATCAACATTGGGATGCAGGTACATCCAGCCGATGAGTCCCAAATAGGACGAAACTTGCGTCCTGGATTCCACTTGCTAGTCACAATCCAATTTATATAAAAACTAATCAGTTTCAGTTCACATCAGGTGAATGGGATGATTCAAACACAGCTGAACCTCAATACTAATATATTGTTTTACAGATATCCCCATTAATAATTAACACTCAGTAAGAAAGTTGACTAAAGTAGAATCGAAAGATTAAAAGTGACTCTGTTTGAAATAAACAAATTAAATGTTTTTCAGTATTAGTGATTTTTTATTTTTTCATGTTGTTAATATTGAACAAGAAGTAACAGTGAAATGGTTTGTAGTGAAGCAAATTATGTATCTTACTGATGGGTTTTATAGATAGAAGGAAACCATATCATGAGCTCATTGTACAGCCTATATCAAATAAACTTATTTTATTATACCTCTTAAGATTACGCCTGTAACATTTGTATCTGAAGTGTTTAATTCTACTGTCTAGATTTTTTTATAGGTGCTTTTACTTATTCATCATGTTCAATACCTGCACTCACATTTACACACCACTCAACAAACAGAACATATATTTACCCCAAGTGGAGCATAGACTGCCCACCAGCATCCTTGAACCAACTCTGTCCTGGGCTTTTTTGAAAGCTCTTCCCAAGTGCTCTTCATTTTCTTCATGTCTGTTTTCAATTTCCGATGCAATGTGTTCCTGGGTCTTCCTCTGTTTCTTTGGCCTTTAGGATTCCAAGTTAGTGCTTGTCTTGTGACACAGTTTGATGATTTCCTTAATGTGTGTCCAATCCATCTCCAACATATTTTCCTAATTCTGTTCTCACCTGGATATTGGTTGATATGTTCTCTGCCACAGAAGGTTGTTGTTTATGGTATCTGGTCAACGAATCGGAAGAATCTTGTGCAGACAGTTGTTTATAAATACTTGTATCTTCTGTAGGATACTTTTCGTAGTTCTCCAAGTTTCAGCTCCATACAACATAACCGACTGTCTTCACATTTGTGTTGAAAATTTTGACTTTTATATTGACTGACAGTTGGTTTGAGTTCCAGATGTTTTTAAGTTGTAGAAATGCTGCCCTAGCCTTACCAATCCGCGCCTTCACATCCGAATCAGACCCTCCTTGTTTGTCGATGATGCTGCCCAAATATGTAAAGGTTTCAACATCTTCCAGAATTTCTCCGTCAAGTGTAATTGGGTTAGTGTTTGTTGTTTTGTATCGGAGGATCTTGCTTTTCCCTTTGTGTATGTTGAGGCCTACTGCTGCCGAAGCTGCTGCTATATTGTTGGTCTTCTTCTGCATTTGATGATGTGTGTGAGAAAGAAGAGCTAGGTAATCTGCAAAGTCCAAGTCATCTAGTTTCGTCGATGTTGTCCATTGTATTCTAAGAGTGCCTTGAGATGTTGCAGACTTCATGATCCAGTCGATGACCAGTAGGAAGAGGAAGGGCGAGAGTAAGCAGCCTTGTCTAACACCGATCTTCACTTCGAATGAATCTGTGAGCTGACCTCCATGCACGATTTTACAGTGTAATCCGGCATAAAAATTCTATATGATGTTAACTATCTTTTCGGGTACTCCATAATGTCGTAGAAGGCTCCATAATAATTTCCTATCCACGCTGTCGATGAAGTTAATGTAAAGTGGTGAATTCCGTTTAATTGACTGTTTGACAATGGACCGTATTATCGCGATGTGGTCAGTACACGATCGGTCTTTACGAAATTATGCATGTTGATCTGGAAGTTGGGTGTCGACTGGATCTTTCATTCGGTTCATTAACACTCTATTAAATACATTTCCTGGTATTGAAAGTAGAGTGATGCTTCTATAGTTCTCGTAATTGCCAAAATCTCTTTTTTTCGTTTTCTTTATGAGATACTCTTCATTCCAGTCTTCTGGAACTTGTTCTTCCTCCCAATTCTTCCTGAAGAGAATGTGGAGTATTTTTGAAGTTACTTCTATATCTGTCTTCAGTGCCTCTGCTGGTATGTTGTCTGGTCCTGCTGGCTTGCATAGAACTGGTCTTTGTCGTCTTCGTGGCTGTCATTGGTGAGTGCGTAGCACTGGATGACATTCATTGTAATCCCTTCCTTCTTCGTCCTGAAGGATGCTGCGATGATCCTAGGTCCGTGAGGCTCCCATCCTACAAGAGCCTTCCATGCTTCTTGGGACAACACTAATGCTACTCTTTGTGTGTGTGGGGCATTTTCCTCTTCGTGGCCGGAGTATAAAAGCACATTTCCCGAGGATAACCGTTGCTGTCCAGCTTGCAACCAATGAGTTTCGCTTATTCCAAGTATCTTCAGATTGTATCTTCTCATTTCTTCAGCTACTCGCATGGTTCTCCCTGTCTCCCACATCGTGCGGACATCCCATGTACCTATATAAATTGATGCTCTGGTTGTCAGAAAAGACATCGACCTCTTGGCTTCCGAAGAAACTCGGCTTTCACCATGAGGCGTTATAACACACCTTCCAACTCCCAGGGCAGAGTAAAAATGGTTATAAAGGTTTTTACTGGTTAGCGTTTTTTTAGCAAGGTTGTTGTTTTACGGGATGGGGTTGCTAACCCCATGCCCAACCCTCCTCCTTTATCCGGGCTTGGGACCAGCAGCAACTATAGGGGGCTCCAGGTGGAGTTACTTAATATTTCACTAACTTTAATTTTTCTTAAGATTTATTTTTATGGTAAATTGCTGGAAAAATCAATGGAGTAGTTTATCTATGATTTTGGCCTCTTCTAATGTTTGCAGACTTTATATTCGTGTTACATAAATACAAAACTGAAATGAGATGGTTTGTGGTGATTAGTATTACGCTTAAATTCATTAAATACGTCACAGACTGATGATGGTAGAGTACCACTGTAATCTAAGGAGCACTGAACAGCTATTCAGTTCTAGTATGGAATTTCACATCAGTACACACTCTATATTCCGCCGCCCCTCTATATTCAAGTTGTCAATGGCTTAACCCTATAACAATAGATGATCGTCGCATTATATCATAAATACATGCAAAATATTTATTTCTAAGGAATTCATTGAAAACACTTAATTTCAATAGTGAGATATACATCAGTGAATATCTACATGTTTTTAATGAAAATAAATTACAGGTTACATTTTAGATTATTAAAGTTAATTTACAAAATAACAAAGTAGTTAAGATTGAAAATATGTCTATCAATTGTAAATAAAACAAATTTCTAAATGTCAAACACAGTCTGATAAATACAATCATACTTACATTATGCTATAATCATATTTCATAATTGCTGATTTTGGTTACCTAATTCAATGTATAGAATATATGAATCCGATCGTAATCATGTTATATTCTATGTATATTAAATTAACTTAGATCTTCTAAATATTCTTATTCAAATGTTAATTCATTGAAACTATTGACCTGAAAATAGATTCTTTATAAATTTATTTTCAAGTATCTGCTTGTTATACGCGTCTAGTTCAGTAATAGAAAATATTGAACTATATGAATTTTATAGATTTGATTATGGTATCTAATCCCTATTTGTAGACAGTTTGTACATTTATATAGATGATTAGAAAGCAATGTAACGTTAGTGAACCACTTAATCTATCTTATGCAATATATTTCATATGGAAGGGACATAAATGGCAATATCTTAATGTAAACAGAGTAGTATTATATTCAAACTACTCTGTTAATGACATTTATGAAAATGTCATGTACCAGCAGTTCTGGATTAAGTAATAATTCAATGAGATTTTTAATTGCACTCCACTTATAAAAAATGATTACATGATGGCCTGTGATCATTTGTATGTTCAATATATGGGTTAGATATTCTGAATTAACGATGGAAATAATATCTACGTGAATGTACTTCTTTGAACATACTAAAACTTTCTTTAAATCATATATTTGTACAGTCACCTTATATCGCTAAACAGCTTAAATGTGTTGATAGATAATGGTAAACAGAATAACAGTAAACTTTATAAATTCAGTGTAAGTGAATGTGTTATTCCCACAGAATGCACCAAATTACTGATCGTTTATTCCACAAATAATGGTAGATATAAGAGAGTAATATGAAATTTTAAGGATTCTCTAAGTTGGTTGTTAAAGATTAATCTGTTACCTTATCTCGATTTCAACAACCATACATTGAGTTTTGAAAACAAACAGTTCATTAGTTTCAACTTATAGCCTTTAAGGATTCTCAAGCAGTACTTTGGTTGTTCATGCTTACAAATCTACAATGATTTAGTATTGCGTAGATGGTTAAATTTGAATTTGATGTGAAAAATTGGCCTGGGATAGACAAACCATCAAAAATCAAAAGTAACGGGATAGTTGTTTCGATTCATACTAGAATTAAACAGCTGTTTTACTAGATCACTTCATATTTATAACTATCCCCTATTAGACCAACTCATAATTCTATGAGAAATACGATGTCATATAACATACACTGAGTATTATTGGTACTTAAGCGTAGGGATAGTGTTAAATGAGGACTTGATATTACGATTCTGACATAATTACATAACAACTTATAAAGGAAACGTTAAATGAATAAAATGTATGTTTATTGTTAACATGGAAGTCAAATAACGTCCTTGTTTTCTTATTCTAAACATCATCAGCAGCACTTATTACACAGAACCTGATATTCTTAAAAATACCTACTTGATCTACTGAATGCCTACATTAGTTGTTTGAGGTAAATTCTAAAATGAACGATTTGTATCTTCATCTAAATGTAACGATTAGTAACACCATAACTGTCTAATAAACGTACCCTCATCTATAAGAGATGATTATTTGATTGACTGTTTTTAATTGTTTACTTGCTTAGCTTCTACTTCATTACACACCTTTATTATAGAGTGGTTTGCTTAAATTCCAAATATTCATCGTATTCATTTTAGAATGCAATAAATTAGACTATGTATGTCACTCTATAGCATATAACTCTAATATTTGATCTTAAATAAGCATGAAGTTGAATTGTAGGTGGCAGGTTCGACCCAGGAATTGCATTTCATTTGTAACCTTGTTCCAGTGTTGATGTTCATACTATAAAAATATCACTATACCATTCTTGTTTTTGCTTTTAACTATGTTCACGATATTGTTTTCTATAACATTTCTTTCTACATTCAGAATACATGTTTCTTATGTATAACATCAGGGATACTTTGTGGGTATGCAGGTGAAACCTTAGAGTGTTGATGTTGGGTGAGTATCAGTATTAACTCAATTCACGTAGGATACTTAATTATAGGAAAAGTTAGTGTTGCACTGTAGTTACATTAGATTCAGTTAAAAAGATATTCTATTTGAAAATAAGTTCTTTCTATATCATTTAGCTTCAAACGCATAAATTAAGTGATTAATACGACGAATTAGATGTAAATAAATTTGGAACCTAATTAATCCAACGGGTAATCTAAGTTCACTCAAGCTTCCAGAAAGTGTATTTTGCATGAAACTTTAGTCATGCAGCAAACACATATACTAACGGAGTAATGTACAGTGTAAAAGTTGCCATACTGGGAATTATGGTCTGTGCAATTTTAATAATGGGACTTCTATTTTCATACAGTCGCAACGACTAGTTTATGCTTAAACCTGTTCTAAGGTTAAGTCACTTGCTAATCTTCTTTCCAGGGGTAAATCATACAGACCTGTATACCAACTAAAGTAACATACTTTCCTTTTTTTTCTAAACAAGTCATTTAACGATTCCAAACTTCAAAGAGAACATGTATGTACCATATTTGCATACTCACATTGTATTGATTATACTTTGTATGAAGTTTATTATAGAAAATACTTTGAAGTGTTTCGTTATTCCTAAAGTTTCTTGGTGAACAGTATATCAATTGAAAACAATGTCTGCATTGATAAATCACTGTTTCAGTATTTTAAATATAATGAAGTACTTTAGTAATACACATCAGTACAACATTTAAAACATTTGGTAAATTGTGAAGAAATGAGCGGATGTTTCATTTCAGTATACGTCTTATCAACAGTTGACATTAATGAACCCATACACGATTAAATGTCAACAATTTACTTTAATTTTTAATATCTACAGGGCGGTCTATAAGTTTTGATTCATGATTGGGTCTTGAATATACCTTCCTGAGTAATCAATAGTACAAAAAACCATATTTTTAGTGAGACTTGGTTATAAATAGTTACTTAACTAAAATCACTTCATGACATAAATGCGATATGAGTTTCTTCAAAAATCAAATGTTCAATAATGTAATGAAATAATGTGAAAAAGTATAAACCATATGAATACTTCACTGAATTCTAAGTTTAATAAGCACAGTTAATTGATTGATGGTTATCTATTGATTGTGTAGTGGGTAATCTTATAATTGATCAATGAAACATACGAATAAATTTAAGTTGGATTGTGACTGGCAAGTGGAATCCAGGACGCAAGTTTCGTCCTATCTTTGACTTGTCGGATGGACATACCTGAATCCCAATGTTGATGTTCACACTGGGATTCGAATTCAGTCCATTTCGTTTTGAACTCTACCGCGTTCACCACTAGACTACTGAGTCCAAACAGTCACGCTTGTGTAACAGACGCATTGGTATTAGGATGAACTTGTATATTCTCGCTGATTTATTATAGACTGGAGCTTGCCAGTCTCTGTTACTGTATGCATCCTTAGCGGATTGCCTCGATTTGGCGATTATTCACAAGTATTATTTAAGTTGGATCCCAATGTTGATGTTTACAATGGGATGAACATATAGCAACAGAGACTGACCAGCTTCAGTCTGTAACAAATCAACGGGAATATACAAGTTCATCATAATATACAAATAAATGTTATAGTGTTTGTCATTATTCCCAAGTTAATTGTATTAAAGAAATTCTAATAAGAAAAATTAATCTTCGTTTTCACATAAATGGAATGTATACAAAATATCTAATGCACTATATACAACATCAATACTCCCTTTGTCCCTGACTATGATAATCAACGACAGTCGATTTACTGTCATCTGTTTGATGAAACAAGCTCATAATCAAAATTCCTTTCAACGCACATTTTTCTTGGTAAAATAAGAATGTTTTGTAAAAGTACTCTTATCGGATCAACTCATGATTAATAGTATTATACTATAAGCAATTATTTTCAGCTAAGTTTTATTATTTTGAACATTTCAAACTATAACACAGGTTGGTTTCGTTTCAGTCACGTCTTGTTAGTCAAGAATTTTTTTTTAAAAGTCTTAAAAGAAAATTAATTCACCGTTCGGTTACATCCTCATTTCATAACATATTGATATTGATTAAGTTAACATTTAAAAATCAAAAGCCCTGAACACTTTATTTATTCACTCCTCGACTTCCTTCACAGTTATACCGCAAATTAAACCATGGAGCATTATTACTCTCCACCATAGTTTAACCTTTGAAACACACAGTTGGAATGTAATGGTTCAGCTTTTGCTTGCTATTATAAATACTAACAGATGCTACTAATTCGAGATGGAAAACATTTAAATATGTATGAACATGCACATCTCACAAAAGTGTTAATATTACAAAGCATAGGATGTCAGCAAAATCCATAGTCAAAAGTGCGATCATTTTCACCAGAATTCATACCGTAATAATCAACAATCTCTTAATAAGTAGTTTATAGAAAGCGTAAGTGCACTTAGAAACTGACATAGCTACATTATCATAATCGTTTTCGGCTAATAGGCGTTGATTAAAACACAAGTGCTGATAATCAGTATTTTATGAATATGGTAGCCTATATGTCAGCGAATAAGTGAAATTATATAGCACAGGGTAATTTCTGTCGAGTAATGGCGTAGATCATGTAAGCACATTGTTGTCTATGATAAATAAAGCGTATGAATCTTGAAGTTCACATAGAGGAGGGAGTAACAGATATTTACTGTGTTACGAGCCATTTCATGTGAACTTAGTTACATAGAACGCAGCTTGCTTAGCCTTCAAGGTAAGGAATATACAACGATACGGAAAGGAGAAATGAACAATGTTGCACAAGTAGACTTCATATCTGCTTTATACATGGTTACTTACAGCTAGGGATAAGACGAAAACAAAGAGAGATAGTTTGTTCAGTAACTTATAAGAGAATCGAGTTTATTTTTAGCTATCTCCTCCTTTGACTGTCTATTGCTAACTTAGTACATCTAGTTTAATAGTTCAAGATATAGTTAGTTTTAAGAGTACGAAGAGTAAAGAGATGATGGGCAGGTTTCAGTCTGAGTTTGTCCTTAATGCAAACATTAATGAGAATGAAATTGTAGTATACCAGTAGTGGTGGGACACAATTTGGTAAAACCAAAATACGAGGATCGTTTTTATGAAAGTTACGTAGTATGTCGCTCAGAAGTCGGTGTGACTAAGATGCCTTCAGAGCAGCCTGCTCTGAGAATGATAGATTAAAATATTTAAGTCAACTAGTGAATGAAACCATAATAACTTATTACCGTTTATGAAAAGATCAAAATGGAGGCCTATATCTTTACAACACTACGAAACACAGACGCATAATGTTCTGATTTCCATTTCAAACACCATTCGGCAACCTTGTTGAATTCAACACTGACACCACCGTGTATATGTGTAAGTTCATGAGGAGGGAATGAATACACAATTTTAAGATCATCAGTGTGTAGCAAAGGTTTACCAGAACTAAGTCATTTGCATTTATCATTTATATATGCTACAAAGTACAGTGAGCCATAAACACTACCTTACATAACACCATTTATAATCAGTTCAGCACTCAACAGAGAGGAGTTATTTTTAACAATCTGATATCTATAACCGAGAAATAATTTTAGCCAAGCAAATAACAAATTTTTAATCCCATAAGATGAGAGTTTTCCCATGTGAAGTTTTCAATTTCGCCAGTAGAGTGAAATTTAGTTGTCATTATTAGCAATTTTAATAATTTAACCAAGATCATCACCATCAGAAACGTAGAACCGGGCACATACGCCCATACGTTCAAGTTTCCATACCACATTAGCACTACGAGATTACAGAAGTAACGTAGTAATAGATTACGAGAGGGAAGAGTAAAGTAAAGGTGTGCAGCAAATAATAGTAGAATTCAAGATCTAGATGTGGTTAAATAGTGAATACACTTGCGCCACTGTCACCGATTCTGAGCCTTATCGCCTAGTGTCTCCAGCCATTTATTGCGACTATCACGCGGACCCCGACCACGTAATCTACGTCTACCTACATGGCTTAGACCAATAGTCAAGGACTTCATGGACTGATGCCATGTTTTGGTTTGGCCGCCAACATTGCGCGACGAGTTAGACGGTCGTCAGGCATGCGCGATACATGTCCCAATTATCTCAGTAGATGAAGGTTAATGACCTCTTCCACTGATTTACCGTGTTTTCCAAGAACCTTTTGCCTAACCCCCATATTACTTATTCGGCTATTCCATAATATACGAGCGATGCTAAGAAAATTCCTATGGTCAAATATTTACAGTCGACGCATATCTTTAGTTTTCATGGCCCACGTTTCGCAGCCATATGTTAAAATGGCGCGGACTGCTGCGCAGTACACCCGGCCTTTCGTTGAGACACGGATATGTCGTCTGCGCCACAAGTGGCGTAAATTGGCAAATGCCAATAAAGCTTTCTGAATCCGCGCTGAGATTTCGTCAGACACCGACCCATCAGGGGTGATGAGACTTCCGAGATAAGTGAAGTAATCAACGCATTCAATTACTTCACTCCCAATAACTAATTTAGGAGAAAAAGCAGGCCAGTCCTGCAGTAACATTTTGTATTTGAGAGGGGAGAAGCGCATCCCAAATATTCTTGCATTGTTACTCAAGGTGTTCAAAAGATCCTGAATGTTGTGCGTGTCTTCACTAAACAGGACTATATCATCTACATATTCTAAGTCGACGAGAAAGCCTCCTGAAAGGAGGATAATTCTTGTGTAAAATAATGAATGTGTTTATGACAAACTGTTACAGATTTTCACACAAAATACATCTAAAATAATTTATATAGTAGGTGAAGTTAGAACAAGCAATTATTACCAAATGAATAAGATATGCAAAACAATCAGACTTAATTATGATGTAATATTTCACTTCTGAAACACTATAAATAACTTGTTAGATTCAGTATGATGTAAGGCAAAAAAGGATTTAATGAATCTTTTAGCATACAACCTTTTCCTTCAAATGAAACCAACAACAAACAATCTGGTTGATTCATTCATTCTGATATATAAGCAAAAACGGGAATATACATTTACTGTCAAATACGTTGTTGTTTTGGAGAGTTAGATTTCGAATGTTAAGTGGAGCCCCCCCTCCACCTCATTTGGGACCCATCAATTTGATGTGCCTATATCATACAACACCAACTCACTTAGTTCATTTCATACACCACCGAGTTCACTACCAAGCTACTGAGACCACGCAGCCATTTATATTCAACGAGTATACATATACATACATGATTTGGAAGTGATTGTATCTCTCCTCTCATGTCATTGTAGACTGACATTGATCAGTATATGTTAGTATGTGTCCAATGAATCAAATTGTGTACATTAGAAGTATGTTGAAAATATATCCAGCTGATGAGACCCGGATTAAAGGAATCACACGTCATAGATTTCACATACTCAGCACAATCCAACTATTTTCATATGAAATATCTTTGTATCAAGGCAATCAGTTAACTATGCATATAAAGCAACAAAGGCTTATCAACTACAGTCCAAAACATCGTAAACAAGAAGATTCAGTCACTTCTAACTCATAGTGCTGTCAATGTGTTATTTTTTTATTTTTTTCAATACTGAAGAATATTTTGTACAAAACATTTTGTTAATAATTGAAAAATTTATTTATAAATTTAAAAAACAGGATCGTTGGTTAAAACAGTTTTCTTCTCAATGTAGATAAACTAATTTAAACATTTAATTCAATTTTGATATCACGAATTGATCTGAATCAGACAACCATTGATCACCTGGAAGCACTGGACAGCTGCTTCGTCCTAGTATGGGACTCCTCAGCAGTGCGCATCCACGACCCCGTCGGGGATCAAACCCAGGACCTTCTGGCTCCGCGGCGAACGCTTTACCATTGGAGCCAGAAGGTCCTGGGTTCGATCCCCGACGGGGTCGTGAATGTGCACTGCTGAGGATCCCATACTAGGACGAAACAGCTGTCCAGTGCTTCCAGGTGATCAATGGTTGTCTGATTTAGATCAATTCGTGATATCAAAATTGAATTAAACAGTTAACTATCTCTACAAACTCCCCTAATTGTAATTTAAACATGATTGGATTGTGGCTGTCAAGTGAAATCCAGAACATGCGTTTTGTCCTATCTGAGACTCGTTGGCTGGATTGTTTTTCATTAAATGTAATTTGGATTTAGCGAACAAATTCACGTTTGGAAAAAGAGTACAGACTAGGTTGAATATTATTTAGTTAGAATTCATTAATTAAGTTCTTGTATACATAACATTTACATGTAAGCTTCCCACGACTTATCACTCCAACCAGCTGTGAACTATGACATCTTCAGAACAAATAAAACGATTGAGGAAACAAAGAAATAGAATTATATGATTGTAACTAGCTACGTGTTGATGAAGGAAGTACACATGAATCAACTAAACAGTCTAGTAATAAGGATTATTTTATACTGAGTTTTTTTATTCATATAGTGGCATCTTAGTTCCTTTACAAATGGTACACATTTATCTTATACGATACATGCACTCGAAAATCTCATGATGATAAGTTGCTGACACTCCTCCTTCCAAGGGAACTTTCGCTTCCGTACACTATTCACTGTACTTGTGTAATATTTTCGATAGTAATAATTGTGCAACTACTGTGCTATCACTGTCGTTCCATATTACATAGTGATCGATGGAGGGGGGGATTTAATCACTAGACTACGAACATGTGATGTTGGTAGTCAAACGTTCGTCAAGAGATCTATGGGTTCTCAATTCAATTACAGGTTTAGGTTGAAAGTGTGTACCAAAAGATAACTATCCAGAGTTATTTGATTATCACTGGTATTCAGTTGAAGTGAATCTGTACAGAATACAATCAACGAAATAAATTTCAGTTGAAAACTGAATGATGGAGGAAACTAAAACAAATATAGAAAGTAATAATCTTTAAATAGGTCATTATTTCCATTGAGGTCATCTTGTGTTCATTTCCTTCTTTGCAAAGGGTTTTCTATGTTATGCTCTTATTACTCTGTAAACTATTTTATTATTATTAAAATAGACATTTTGATTTGGAGCCGACTAATAAACAAAAACTGTTGGATAATAAAAATTTACTATCCTACTTATAATATTAATAGTTAAAGGAAAAATAGGATGAAGTTGAATCAATGTTTCATTTCTTATGTATCCTATTGCATCATATTTCTAAGGAAGCAATAAAAAAATAACGAATAGTAATCGCATAACATTAAAGGAAAGAATTCGTTTATACTTTCTCTGTTTCCTTAGTGAGGTTGCTATGTTTAATTATGTGAATGGTAAAGGTGATACATACGTACAAAGTCATTATGACACAGGTCTTTAATAAGCCTTATTTAAATTATGGTATAGGGACGTGCTTGGAGAGACTCATAAATTGTAAGCAATGAATAATAACCATTATTAGTGGTGAACACAGTAGCGGTTGGCACAAAATGAACTTATTTCGACTCTAAGTGTGAATATCAACACTGAAATGCAGGTGCATCTAGCTGATGAGTCCCAAATAGAACGGAACACGTATCCTGGATTCTATTTTCCAGTCCATCATTATAGATTTCGGAAATTTGTGTTTACAAATGAATGAATCAGTCTTATTAATATATCGAATCAGGTGACGGTAATTATAAATAATTATTTTATCATCATTAAAGAGCAGTATTGATATAAATATAATCATTCTGATAAGATTTATTCTTAAAAGTATGAAACAACAATTAATTAATTTCGATCATATTACTATATAACTACCGTATTGTAAAACCTTAAAATGATGCTAGTCTTCTGTGAACCCGTCAATGGATTCTGTTTTGATTCCGGGTTATGGTTAATCTAGCGTTAAGGTTAGCAGTAGGGTTTAAGTATAGTTTAGATTTATAGTTTATATATTGTTTGCTTAACAATATCTTAGTATCTATACGTTTTTAATTCATAATCTCAAAAATGAAATTTTCGTTATAATTTCATCATTTTTGGGCGTCAAATATTAGTAATACATAAAGTGATATTTTAAAATATCACTGAGTGACTAAGACGGTTTAAGACACATTATGTATCATTCAAATGACAGAACTATTGAACTGGTCTGAGGTAGAACGACTCCTTAAATGACCTTGGAAAATCTAAACCTTAATTCGTTAATCCGAAAACAAGTTTACTGCAATAAGAATGATTGAAATAGAGTATTATTAAATTGTGTGCTGAAAAATTGCGTATATGAAGGTCCAAATGTGGGTCTGAAATTTTCTCATT
Organism: Schistosoma mekongi; assembly: GCA_034768735.1. NCBI lineage: Eukaryota > Metazoa > Platyhelminthes > Trematoda > Strigeidida > Schistosomatidae > Schistosoma > Schistosoma mekongi. Next base: position 21,444,697 of record CM068305.1, read on the forward strand.
AGAAACAGAGACAAAGTCTTCAGGTCAAAAGTTGAAGCATGAGGAAAGGAGGTGAAAACTAGAGGCCAACCACAATCAAACTTTAAAAAAATAAGCTCAATATGGTGTCAACCTTTTCCATTATTCAGCTACATAAATAGGTATACGGCCATATCTGTCCATCATAATTACGTATAGAGGTCTTCCAAGTAATCTATTCTTTTGAAGCAAAATGGTTATGATTTCTGCGTCTCTTGCCTGATAAGGCTATATACAACGACCTTGGAATCTAGCATACAAGCTATCCCATTTACGATACAGTAGCTTAAATCTTCATAAAACTGATTTCCGTTCTCAGTTATCTCATATTAAGGCTTGATAACTTTATACAGGAGCGAAACTAATAGCCGTCGATTTCGATATCTTATGGTGACTTTCAATGTTCATTATACAAGAAACTCTTTCAACCTATATACACTGTTCATAAGCAAATGCTGACATTCTTTTATTTAAGTAAGTTAGTAAATCTGAATATGAAGTAATTTCCTAATTTATAGGAAATAATGTTACAGAAAAGTATACCACGTCGATACGTCATCTTCAAGTATCGACTAGCATTTGACAACTTCAACTTGATGTCACTTTAATGAAAAACAAAGTATAAAGCAATCAACAGTTTTTCATTTATAACTTGTCAAGATAATACAAAACTCAGTACAAATGTAGTAGGAAAATACTGATGAAAGCCAGCTTTATCTATTAGATAAGAGTAAACAGATTCAAAGGGCCAATAATTATCAGGTTAGGCGGTCTTGTGAAAAGTCAGAATATCTTTAGCTAATGAACGATTTAGGGAAAGTAACAAGATTTTACTATATCCCTTACATATTCAATGGTTTTCTCACTAGTGAGTAGCTATATAATGATTCTATAAAATATACTTATATCCAGTGCAGTTACGTGACATCATATCTTGCTTAGTAATATAGACTTTATGTCAGATTTACGTTTTAAACGATAGAAATAATAGTAATCCACTATTATATCACATGCTTACTATTTCACCATCTTAATGAACACCTCCATCACAGATCATTAATAATCCACCATACATATAATTGCTGTCAAGTAGAGATGGGATTTATTCCCCTCCCCCACTGTGTTTAATAAATGTTGACGACTACCTCTTGAGTAAAGAACGGTCAATTGGTCAATCGTGACTAGCTTCTAGGTGGGTTTCTTGGAATTTTGGTAAAATGCTACAAATTATAAAACCAACAATGTTGGTAAATAAGGATAACGCTATAAAGAAAACTGGATAGCTCTAGGAGAAACAGATGACTAACTTCTGACTCTATCTCTCTTGTTACCTGACCTTAGGACTCGAAGTTTAATCTTATGCAGGGTAATGTTTCTGTAATATCAGTTTTATTGGTTATATAAATAGCTTGAAGTTAAATTAAAATATCGGAATCAAAATGAAATAAACAGTTTTAGATAATGAAGTTTGCTGAAATGGATAACAATTAGATGTATTATTAGCCTTCTGATTAAGTAACACGTAAATGTAATCTACTTTTAACAGTCATTTTAGGAAAAGGATTCAATGTGACAATCAAAATCTATTATCTGCATGATAGAAGTCCTAAACTTACTCTATCCAAGTAACATTTATCTTCAATAATGTAAATCAATTAATTTTTCTAATACACCCTTCCAGTGGTTCAGTTGATCAATTCCATTGAATATGTCTTAGTGAAATTTCAATTAAAAGCAATTTATAGACTTTGGTTAGCTAAAACACTATAGCTTCCATTAACTATACTTGAACGGCAATTAATATCCCGATTACATAGTAAGTGTGAATATTTATTTGCAATTGTTATTATGTTTCAACTGGAGTTATCCACCATTGTCGGCTAGAAATATATTTAGTATGACACATTTCGACTTGCTTAGTGAAATGTGTGGCTTCAAATGAAAGTTTATAATGAGAGCAACACTTTAATATCCAGTACTCATTCTGTAAGTAACCGAAAATGCTCAATATAATACACTTAGTGAATAATGTATTTGTTAAAGATAAATCAAGCAACAACATTTTATTGGATAATGTATCTTTAGTTTACTTCAGGTTATTGATTTAAGTGTAGAAAGAACCAGCTAGTATTCCTTTTAATAATATCAGGAGTTTACATTACGTAAGCCTAAAAATACAAACGGATCATATGTATTATGCTATTTAAGCATATGTATTAACAGTGGGTTTTTGCAACTCACTTCATTTTTCTATTACAGACTATTTTCTCTAAAAATACTCTGAAATTTCCCTTCGTAACTAACTACACATACAGTTTTCGTCCAATACTTTCTCGTTATATTGATGTAAGTAATTAAAACCATTCAAAATTCCAAGTGTAGTAACTATTATAGGGATCAAGCGACTAAACACTGTTAATAACAAGTATTTGAGTACATTGTCAAGTTGATCTTATTTAAATAAGGATTATACACACTCCTTCATAAATTAAGTTTAGTAATTGCTTAATATTAAAGTTATTCATCTTTTATTGTCGTGATCAAATTACAACCACAGTATACAGAATCTTATTTCAGTGCAGCATCACTTCATTGAGACGTTCTATGTCAGTATGGAGCATACTTTGCTAGTTAATAAAATTTTAATATCTTCAATGTGATTGCACATTGTCAAACTAGATAATGATCTTTGCAAAGCAATTCTACTTACAACATCTTACACTGGATTGAACCAATGACGTCAAGATGGTAAGAAGAGTGTATACTGAGAACCAGATATTTCATCCAATTCTAACAACTCATAGCACTTAATATAAGTGATAAGTATTATAGAATGATGTAGGCTTATTGTAAACGGAATTGACTCTACTTCACTACATTCGTTATCGATTTGTGTTGTTGAAAAAAACTGTTATCGTGTAAAAATGAACAAAAGATGTAATTATATTGATACGCTTGATAGTAGATTATAAATTGTCTATGACAAATACGTAATAAACAATAAAGATATTCAATTGAGGTGGTTCGTGGGGATCGCCATTATGTTCTAGTCGATAGAATTTGTCAGAGATTGTTGTTGGCAGGGTACTATTTAAAACCAGGGATCATTATACAGCTGTTTTGTCCTAGTATGGGACTCTTCAGTAGTGAGCATCCTAGATACTAGCAAGATGTTTCTAGGCTAATTGTTCATAGTGAAATGCGTAATTACGTAAAATGCTTACTTGGTAACTATATGTAAACTTAAAGCGTTAAATATTTCAGTCAGAAAATCATAAATGAAACTAGTCATCTATATTTTCAGCTGAATAATTGCATGTTTAGGTGCAAAAAGTTCAATATAAAATTATTTATTATTTTATTGAGTATGTCACAGATTGATGTTGGCAGCGTACCATTGAAAACCAAGGAGCTCTGCACAGCTATTTCGTTCTAATATGGAACTTCTCAGCAGTGCGCACCCTAGATTCAGTACCAGTGGCTTCAGGTTGACGGCGAACGCCTGGTGGAGTTCGGATTTGTCGTGTATGAGACAGTTATTACCAGTGACAATGGATGATCGTCGCGCTATATATATCACAAATTGATGGAAGTGGGAATTCTACCATTGGATGTCGACCCAATGGTGCAGATGGTTAGGCGTTCGCCGTCAACCTGAAGCCAAGGTGCAGAATCTGGAGTGCGTACTGATGAGGAGTTCCACACTAGAACAAAATAGTTGTCCAGTACTCCCTGATTTTAAATGGTACCGTGCTAATATCAATCTGTGACATACTCAATCAAATAAATAACCAATCTCCGCAAAAATAACCATCCCAATTGAACTATTATTTATTAATAATTAATTATTATTACCTAGTAATCAAAGATGAGTAACCAGTAAGTAGGTGACCAGGGATGATAGACAGAGGTAATACACCAGTAAGTCGATATCTGACAAAGTACCAAAGAATTAGTGACCTACAGTACTGTCACTCAAGACAATTAATTAAATTATTATCATAATGAAATAGAGAGGAATTATATGGCGCCTGATTCATATCTGTTTAATCAAAGTTAATAGTTAAAATTGAAAATAATCTTTAGTACTATATAAGTTGGATTGTGACTGGCAAGTAGAATCCAGGACACAAGTTTCGTCCTATTTGGGACTCATCGGCTGGATGTACCTGCATCCAAATGTTGATGTTCACACTGGGATTCGAACTCAGTCCGTTTCGTGTCGAACGCAACCGCGTTCACTACTAGACTACTGAGTCCAGACAGTCACACTTGTGCAACGGGCACATTGGTATTAGGATGAACTTGTATATTTCCGTTGATTTGTTATAGACTGAAGCTGATCAGTCTATAACAAATTAACTGGAATATACAAGTTTCTCCTAATCTTTAGTACTGTATTATCTTCTATTCAGATTAGAAACAAGATTTTATGTTGCCGATTAATCTATGTATATTAGTTAAATAACTGGATAGAATTTTCAGTAGCTTGCATACTTTAGAGTTAGCCTTTATTTAAAATGTTATCATTTACTTTTATACATGTTCATTTTAAATGGTTTTCCAGTGATATAAATGATACTTATACATTGAATTGATATCTGTTTTAAATTAACTAATGTGTTGATTGTAATCAATAGTCTAAATAATACTTATGTATCTACTCAGCTTCTAATCTGAACAGTTAATTGTCACAGTAAACCATTACAAACCAACGGGAAAATATAAGCTTATCATAATTACATATATATACCCGTTGAACAAATATGACCGTTTGGATACAGTACTCTAGTGGTGAACGCGGTGGCATTTGGCACGAAGCGGATTGAGTCAGAATCCCAGTGTAAACACAACATTTGGATGCAGGTACATCCAGCAGATGAGTCCCAAATAGGACGAAACTTGCGTCCTGGATTTCACTTGCCAGTCACAATCTAACTTAAATCTAATTATTTAAATTTTAGATTTTTATTTAACTTGAAGTTGTATTGAGTGGTATCTTCAGTGAATCAGTTATACTTTGATTTATTATTCAAGAAAAGTAAAGATTAACAACCATACATTTGATGCATTTCAGACTTACATAGGTCTAGTAACTCCCGTGGAAACATCTAGAACTATAGTATATTTACATGCATTTGCGTTGGACGAAAGACCTTACTTCTTTTGTGTCCTTAAATATACCACTTTGGATAGGTAATAAGTGAAATACAAATCAGTTGTATGGATGTCTAACAATCCTCTTCATATTCTTGCTAAGTTGTATTACGTCACTAAATGCTTGTACTAAGTCTCCTGTTTTTGATCAAATCAAAGGTTTTTAAATAAACATAACTCTAAGCTCCATAGTTGGGCATTTTCCAGAAATATATCCTAGAAATTTCGTCAAAAAGTGATCCTCAAAATTACATAATGTGTAAAATTAATAGTAAAAATCAGCGAACAGTAGATGCAACAACACATGAAAAACATTTCCAAAATTACAAATGAACTACTAGGGTCACTATGGACATATGTCTTATACAGTTCATAGGAATTCTAAAAAGGATATGGCAGGTACCATCTTCATAGTCAATTACAATAAATGCACAAAATACTATTTATGATATAATTCAGCTTTCTTTGTCTATGTCAATCTAAATACTAAGTAGATACCAAGACATATAATTTTTTAGAGTCCTGGAAGATTAACCAAAGAACAATTAGTTTACATCAAAATATAAATTAGCAATAGGTGAGAAACGTCTGATCCTCATCCAATGGAGAAGATAATCAGAATGACCATACAAACACTGATAATACAGTAGAGACAACAATCTGCTTAATTCCATGCCAAAAAGACATGTTATTGATTCGTCTCTCGGAAATCCCAGTAGTTCACATCCTTGTTTATGCTGATGACATTTTCTTGGAAGATCATAAAAGCTTCAAAACCGAGCAATCTATCACAAAGAACAGAATATCTAAGTGGCATTTTGAATTTCATAGCGCGAAAGAATATGAGTTAAAAAAACTGTTGCAAACTACAAAACGGTAAATAGCTGTTTTGTAGTTATATAAGACTTCCTACTAGCACCTTTTTGTGACCCCATAGCAAGTGCGAGCCTAGATTATCCTAGCTTTGCTGGGAAAGCTTAACAGTTAGACTACTGAGCCATCCGGCGTCCAACGATCACAATTTCCAACTTCAATTCATGGTATATATGAGTAACCTCCTACCATCATTGGTAATCGATATGGTCTCGCTTCCTGGTCTCCAATGGTTGTCTAACTCAGACCAGTTTATGATAACTAACTCAAATTTAACAATCTTCACAGCAATTATTGATGTAATGCCTTTTTACTAAAATTCTACTATATAGGCATGCTTAGAAAAATCCATGAAAACAATGAACTAAACATCCATCATCATGTTAAAATGAAACAGGAAATACGCTCCCAGTAACATATAAAACAACTATTATCCAATTTGTACATTGTTATTTAGAAGTACACTACGTACTAGACTATGTTGTTTTCAAATACAAAATACCAATTATTCCAAAGGTTAAAGACAAAACGTTTTATTGTTTACAATCTAATAATCTTGCATAGTTTCCTATCTATCAGATGGTAGACGCTCAACAGAGAAATGAATAATAAACTTTTTTACTAAGTTATATTCACTCAGAAATAGCTATTTAATTCATTACTTACAAATGTAGGCGTAAACAAATAGCTTAACCCACGTGTATATGAAGTGGGTATTTAATTCGAGATTCTGAATTGTTTGATAATATTTCTTGTAGATTCCTACCTGGACATAATCTGAAAGACAAAAACAATTTTATATGTTTCTTAACTGAACGATAAACACATTCCACAGAGGATTGTTTACGCCATTATTACATAATTGACCAACTAACTATCAATTGCCTTTAATTTTATATTGGTTAGCATTGAATTAAATGATTAAGTTGAAATTATTACTAGGTGAAATCTTACTTCCCTGTTAGTTCGACATATTAATGATCATAAACTTAATTACGTAAAGTTATTACATAATTCGCTATTAATTGTTTATAACTAACTTTTGGCTCAAATGTAAATAAAACTGTATATCTAACTAGCTGAATTATAGTTCAATTTAATCTTCTGCCCGGATGTAATTCAACTGTGGAGTTCGAAATCGGTTGTGCTACAAAATAATAACCATGAATAATGTACATTTCCCTTGAGTTGAACTATCATTGTATCTACATTTAAGTGTAGCAGAATGTGACATGGTTGTCATTCGGTAGGTTGGTCGAATTTGTTAATTATGACACTTTGTTTTTATAACATAAGTAAGTTTGGTTCAAATAATACGATATTATATAACCTGTTGTAAATCAAATAAGTGATCATTCACGTATTAAGTTATTCAAATAGTTCAGTTATATACTACTTACAACATGACTAATTATGTATTTGAATATGAAATAATTCTTTATCTAAAGACATAGTCTCTCTTCGTACTTTAAGTTATTTACGTTAGTAGATGTTTTATTTACTCCGCCTGAGGAAATCATCAAACTGTATCACAAGACAATTACTAACTTGGCTCCCTAAAGGCCAAAGAAAAAGAGGAAGGCCCAAGAACACGTTAATTCGGGAATTGGTGACAGATATGAAGAGCACTTGGGAAGAGCTGGGAACGAAAGCCCAGGACAGAGTTGGCTTGAGAATTCTAGTAGGACGTCTATGCTCTTCATCGGGGTAACAGGCATTGATTGATATGTTTTGTTGACTACATAGTACTGCACAGAGATTTTTCACGAAACTATCCAATTTAAATCGTAAATGTTTAGACGACTCTTCTCAAGTGCTTATCGTTCTTATCCACGACTTGAGCATCATCAATATAATATCATAGTACCGACATTATTTTGTGAAATATTAGTATTTGAATATAATGTTTGATGAACTGTTGAATGTTAGTCTAATCCTGTCTTTTAAATCATAAAGGTTTTAACGATTATCAACCAACTGTTTGTATTCGCCAAAGAATAATGTTAGTCGGACACTGCTGAACACCAGAAAGCACTGGACAGCTGTTTTATGATAGTAAGGGACTCCTTAGCTATGTCTAATCAATAGTGAGCACTGCCAATGAATTCCATACTTAAGTGAAACAGCTGTCAAGTACCATCTGGTGTTTAATAATATTCAATCGACATCAATCAACGTAGAATACAAGCGGCTAAACTTAATACCTATCTCCACAATAACACTTCAATTATGAATCAATTAAAACATGGATTATACATAACATAACAAGAAAATGTCATTAAACAATCGTTTAATAAATTCTTTTTCAAGGCACATTGACTATTTATTTACGAAAACACTAAAAGCATGTTAATTGTCAATTTCGATATCACGAATTGATCTAAATCAGACAACCATTGATCATCTGTCTGATTCAGATCAATCCATGATATCAAAATTGACAATTAACTATCTCCACAACCCCACCCCCACTAATTGAAACGCATGTTACTTATTTTCCTCTTTTAATCTCTTGTAATAAATTATCAATGTAATCTACCGGGCATATATAAAATAAAGTATATTCTTGTATAGAATTAATCAATAGCTCCTAATCAGTTTCTCTTCTGTGATGTTATTAACGTAAGTCCATATTATCAAATAAATTAATCAAAATTCATGATTATGGAACATATGTTTTTCGAAATTAGTAAATACTATGAGCTCATATATGTCTAACAGAAGTTTTAATTAAAGCCCATAGAAGGTATGCTGGAAACATTATTAGCAAAAAAAAACACAATCAGTATGCAGATTTTAGCGCTGCACTGTGGGCTAAGATCAACTGGAGAATGATGAACGGTCAGAATGTATTAAACATTTACAGATTTTTCAATAATCGTCACGTATGACTACATATGTGTTCCCACCAGGTACTCTTGTGTTTTTAAAAAGACACAGCGCCTTCTGAATTATGTTTGAAGTATGAATGAAGTCATCACATCTCGGTTATTGACACCATGGTACAGTTGATTCTATCGGATTATCATTAAAAAAATGAATCAAAGATAGTGTGTGTTATCATTACTCGAAGGAAAACTCCCTAAGGCTACTTACATTGAATCCTTATATAAATTATTTTTAAATGTGTTAGTTTCATACTTATAAACGTCTTACCTTCGGAGACTGTTATCTGTGGGGGGGGGGGAAATCAGCTATACATTTTTGGAACCAACCATATCTAACGTTATCCTTCCTGTTTTGAGAAGACGGCATCACTCAGATGTTATTTTTTTAAGGAAAGCACTATACTAACTTCACGCTTCTATACAGCTAGCAGTATGATTTTTCCCACCGAACTTCCGAGCTGGAAATTAATGCTTCACTCCTCCAACTTTAGTCAATTGTTAATTAATCCATTTTCACTGTGGTTCACTTCGAAGTTTACAGCCTTCCACTAGATAATTGCAAAAATCCATTTATAAAATAGTTATCAACGAATAGAGCATTTTGCCGTGTCTTCATCTTTGATTGACATTAATAGGAAAAAATAATGTAATTGAGGAGCACTGGACAATAAATGATCGTATTTAGCTGCGAAAATGTTCATACAGGGACCTAAGAAAAACAGCCTGAAGCCTATATACAGTATCATATTGCATAACAAGTGAATTTCTATGGATTATCCATTATCAATAAGTAACATTTTAATGTTCTTTTTTAATTATTACACATTTCGTTAAATAAAAAATGTAATCACTTAATTGAAATCCTCATTTCATTCATAATATACATCATTTTAAATGAACTATATAATAAGTACATGATTATGTAATCAGCCAAAAGTTTTCTTTTTCTTACTTTAGAATTAGAAATAAATGCAACAAAAGATTAACAGTTAAACTGTTATTAGTGTAATATATTCATGCTCAACATTCATAATAACTTACTTCATTATTTATGTAACTAATGAATAAGAATGCAAAGCAAACCTATAGAAATTACGTAATTTATTCGGAGAAAATGTAGACAAAGAGAAGTAAATGATGTATTCTTGTATACAACATACTATTGGTGACAGAAAAAAGTAGTACCGTTAAAATGTATAATTCATAACAGATAATACAGCTGTTGTAATCAAAAGTAAGGGAATATAAAACATTGTTATTGTCGCTTACTTGTATGCTAAATTTAAAATAATGAAATATGAGTAATCGAGGTAAATAAAAGTTATTGTGATTGTTAATACCAGTAGTCATATTAGGAGTGGTACCTGTATTGATATAAATTAATTACTTGCTATATTTATGTTCTTGTTCTGTGGAAATGATCAGCAATCAAATTTCTCTATTGAATGTTTGGTACAGATTTCTTGTAAATATAGGATATATATATATATATATATATATATATATATATATATATATATATATATATATATATAATGATCGTTGCATGTCGTCAAGGTCATGTTCGTGGTTGCGTTACGTTCTCTGAGCTAGATGACTTTATAGCAAATCTTAAATTACTTTCTGTACAATATTATTAATCCAGCTTGTATTTGTTACTTTATCTATGACTGGTCATCTTCAGATGCTTTATTAGCTTCTTCTGTCTTTGTAATCGTGTTAACTACTGCAAGCACTTCATAACCATTCAGTCTAGGCAAATACAAATGTTAACTAGCAAAAATATAATATAAGGTTTTATTACAAATATATCTATCAAACGTCTGATTCTATAAAACCTAAGGAATTTCAAAGTATTTCTGGACTAACGCCGTGTTATCAGAGATCAACTGAAATTGACATCAAACATGAATACATCACACAGTAGCCACGCGGTCTAAATATCTTAGATTTGACCTCCAGTGAGATTATCGATGGATAATACTGAGATCAGTTCGTAATGAGATACTTCAAGGTCAGTGATCTCTACAGCATGCAATAACAGCGTTTCATACACTAGATCACAATTTACTTCTTTCTTATCTCCCTATTTCTTGCAATCCAAATCTATTTTAATAAATATCAATGAGGTTATAGCTATTTATATGAGCCCAATCATATGTAGGATACATTTTATCCCGTATAAGGTGAAAATCAGTGTTTTAAGTAAAGGTATCCAGAGCTATTTATTTAACTTTACGGTTCATCAACTCTATTAGCTTGTTGTTGGTGTTAGGCACAGGTTGATCTTACTGTGAACCAAAGAACACCAGTAAGCTGTTTCGATCTATTTTGGGACTTTTTAGCTATATGTACCTTCAACCTGATCTAGAATATCATATCTTTCTGTATACAAATTAAAAAGCAATCTGCACAAAACCACCTAACTTGAATTTACTACGTTAATCAAGAAATAACAAATGACGAATAGTTGATTTTATTGAACACACTGCTGTATGTAGAGTTCATAGAGTCTTGTGATATGAATAAGATCAACATATTTTCTGTGAAATGTACTAAATATAAGGCAAACTTGACTGTATACTAAAATGAATATTGGTCACTCCAGTCAAAGTTCTGAGTACAATAACCTTCAGGATCTAGAGGATTTAAATGAAAGTGTCAATAAGTATATGTATTGTGAGGTGGATCAACTCCACTTAACAGTAATCTTTATACTATACTCTGTCGTTAACATCTTACTTTTCTCAAGCGACTACAATAAATCTACATGACTACTGTCAAAAGAATTTGAATTGGGCAGTGTTAATAGACTATTAGTGATTTGAGAGTCATCGGCTGTAGGATCATATATATCATATCCTTCAACCTTCGTATTCTTGATACTAAGGTTTGCAATTGATAAGTCACCGTTAGCACATATGTACGCCAAACAAATGTTGGAACTCAGTGATAAGCATTTAAACAAAGTTTGAATGTGGATAGTAGTGGAGTCCATGACGCTCTTATTTAAGACACGTTAGTTGGTTATATTTAAATCATGTCGTTGATTTTCATTGTGAGACCTAAATACAGTAACATACACTTCAAAAACGGGAAGAATGGAATTGTTGGTTCATAGTTAGGTGTGATCAAAAACATTACGATGTAGGTGTACCTAGCTAATGAGTTCAACAGTAACAAATCGCACATTCTGGATTTTAATGATTGGTGCATTCTAACTTTAACATACTTTTGATTAATTATAAATTGGAAGTGTTGTTATAAACTTCTTGTGAATTTCACAGCTAAATGTTTCTTCAAATTATGTTTTTTGTTGATGACTGATCTTACACCAACAGTAACAAATAACACAACACAGTCATTAATAATACTGATTGGATTAGGCAACTGCTCGTATTTTCTCAACTAGTCTTAAAACACAAGTTACCTCTGTCGTTTTAATTCACTCTTATCATATTGTAATCCAGAAAATGATGGGAATATATATAGAATAAGCTTGTATTTTCCCGTTGATTTGTAATGGACTGAAACTGGTCAATCTCTTTTGCTATATGTGCATCCTGAGCGGATCGCCTCGATATAGCGAATTGTTCACAAGTATTATTTAAGTTGGTTTGTGACTGGCAAGGGGAAACCAGGACGTGCGTTTCGTCCTATTTGGGACTCATCGGCTGGATGTACCTGCATCCTAATGTTGATGTTCACACTGGGATTCGAATTCAGTCCGCCTCGTGCCAAACGGAAAAATACAAGCTTATCCTAATTACTATGAGTCTTATATTTAAAATTGTGTTTTTGATGAATAGATACATCGAATATGTCAATACTATGAAAGATAAATAGGCAATTTACCTTGGATTGTTTACAAATAACAAATACGTTTAAGATTAATGCTTGTTTAGACTTTATTAATGATTTAGTAGTAAACGATCATATATTATCCATCTTCCGTCCTTTAAGTATCAGTTTAATTATGAAATCCCTGAAACTATGCTTGAATCCAATCCTACTCACTTTCAAAGGGATTCTTTTCTAACAAACTAATGGAGTGGCAATAGATTCCCTCTTTCACCCTTCCCACCGTTTTGCCAAATGTAGCAAATTTATTCATAGCTCACATTGAATTTCATATTTTTATTCATGTCATTAGACCACGAGTTTGGCTCAGGTATACAGATGACACTTTTGTTATTGTTGGAAAGACTTTCCATATGACTATTTTAAAACGAATCACCATCTTTTCTCAGCAAATCAAATCCACTTCAGGAAGTGAAAGTGAACACGATGAGTTACCATTTTTACACTGCCTAGTCAAAAGAAATTTGAATGAAGTTTTTGAAATGAGTATTTACCGTAAACCTACACACTTAAATCGATGTATCGATTTTAATTCAGAGCATCCATTCAGTGCAAGAATTGCTCTTGTTCTAAACTTATTTAGAAAGGCCATCAGACTCATTACGTCTGAACATGATGAACAAACTGATAAGCAAAAATATAATCAGCATCTTGCAATTTAATATCTTTCCAGTGGATATTATTAAAAATATACAAAAATAGAACTACATATTATTAACTAATAAGAGATCTAGTGAAATGTCATGGATTGATTCCATCATCTCACCTTATTGCTATGACATAATAGAAGAACTGTGTTCACAGGCTAGGTTGTGTTGATCTTGATACTGACTACAACAGTGGTCACTAATAAATGAGCAATATCTTTCTACATAAATTCATTGTGAAAATGAAATTGGATGTTCAGTGTAACCTTAAACATGTATTTTAGGCTTTGATTGTACGATATACTATTATGTATTTAAACATAATTAGAAACAAATTAAACTAGAATTCGAAGGGACTGGCTCAGATACATTAGCAACAAACTAAGCATAAATCACAAAATTTCAGTCAATTACGTGAATTAAGTGACCTTTCATCTTGGGATTTGCTAGGTCATCCATATGCATTGAACAAGGATCGTCTGAATTTCAGTTTTGTTTAAATTAATAACAGGAGCTTTCCCCTGTTTCGTGATATGACCTATATGCAATGTTCACATCCCTTACTTGTCACTGGTCTTGCATATTCTCACTTCATAGTCCGACTTGCATTTGAGACAGATATATTTGGATGTATAGTAATATTTACCCGGCAAGTTTTGACTGTCCAGCCTGTTACTACGTAACTTTAATATAAAAGCAATTTAACTGAGCTAGGATTTGAACGCTCTTTACTGAATACATTCGGTTAGCTTATCTACTAGTCCTATAACCAAGACCTTAATAGCCCGCCTGTAGAATTGCATAAATCGTCATCACAATTAGTTCAATACAGTTTCTACATTACACTTAATGTTCTTATTATCCTAATTCTATTGAAAGATTCTTTATGCTATAATTACTTCTCACAATAAAAACGTAACAAAATTATGCATGATATCATATTAACAATCAACAATCATCACAACACCCGATTTCAGTCAACATTAGCTCTCTAGTGACTAACTTCTTGAGGTAATTCCTAAAGTTCTAATGAGAAGACGTGATTAATGGAGTTCAGTCGTGTCGCATATTATGCGCCAATGTTAATAGATACCGTCGCGTAAAAAATATCGCGAATTGACTGAATTTGAAATACTAACCGTTGGCAGCAGACTCAGTAACCTAATGATAAAACGTTTGCCGCAGAGCCAAAAGGTCCTAGACTCAATCCCTGGTAGGGTTGTGTGTGTACACTACTAAACAGTCCTATACTAGGACGACAAATCTGTCCGGTGTTTCCTGGTTATCAATGATTGTCTAATTCAGACCAATTAATGATATCAAATTAACATTCAACAATTTCCACAACACACAATTTTGTACTCAAATGTTAATAATTCCCACACAAGATGGAATAAACATCCTATATTATATTTATACTAAACAGTTTTGTGAAAGAAACATAGTTATTCATGTTCATTCGTCTAAATCAATCTATAAATAAATGAAATTATGTAACATCAGATGGTAATACATTCATAACGACATGATATCTAATCACTAGTTAAGGAGAAAACCTAGAAAATCTTTTTTTCTAATTTATAAAATTATAATGAAAGTAATGAAGCATTCATTTCTTTTTTTCTAGTAAAATAAACTTTTAAGATGTTTCCCTACATTCTAAACCATCTCATTTTCCCTCTGCCCCACCCCCGACACCCTCGGAACTAATCTAAGAAAAATAGTGATATTTCAGAATGACAGATAATTTATTTTATATTAAATTACACTATTTGATAAATAATCAAACTAATGATAATATAATTTATTAGAATCATTTTCCAAAATCAATCATTAGTTGCTACCTGTTAACAAGTTATATCTAAAACGATAAAGAAGAACTGCTACTATGCCTAACTACATATTTTACTGTTGAATATCATTAACATTATAACACAAAATCGAGGTATACTCGTTATTAAATCATTTGAAGAAGCAAAATTATTGTAAACTGATCAATAAAATTTCATTAATGCTGTGAATGAGTGAAAGATAAAATTACTTGCCACTCAGTGTTTAATGCGTTAATGATAAAACACTTAACTTCCTTATGTAATATCATCTCTAACAAAACTCCCTATATCATTGGCGATAACTGTTTCATTCCTGACAAGTATGAACCCTACCAGTCAATCACAATAACCAGCTCACTAGTGACTAACTTTAGGATGTTCCTGAAGCTTGAGTGCAAAATCGTGACTGATGGAGTTCACAACTAACAATAGTTGTCTTCTTCTTATGTGCTTTTAAATATTCACTGAACATTACTTTCTAATTTAAACAATCAAGTTTAATGCATCTAAACGTCTGATTCTATTCAATCTTTCTACATCAAATTGAAGCTTATATAGAAGTAAAGAATTCATTTCGAATAAATGAAGTGTCTTTAGTTATTCTAAGTAATGTCACTGATTATGTAATATTGTTCGATTACTCAGTACGATTTGTCAGAATAAAATTGATATGTTGAGCACATAAAGAAGGTTGGTTATCATATAGAACTGTGTGTTCAGTGGACCATTTCATTTATCTTAATTATTTGCAAAGTGAATATTTTATTCCTATTATTATTGCATTCTCTTTACCTTATCTTCTCGTTTATCAAATTAACTGTTACTATATCGTTTTCCATTGATAAACTATGAATAAACAATTGTGCATGCATTCTTTGAGTTCACAGTCACTGTTAATCTTATTTTGTGTTGATGCTAATCTTCTAAATGATTGACTGAATAGTCAGGTTGTATGCATATATAAAAGTTTGCTTGAAATATAATGCGATTCGCCTGGTTGTAACATTTACTTGTGTCCCTCCTATTCTGTCTTCAGAGTGAGAGGACATAGAGCAGACGTTCAGTGACCGACTGGGTACTGTCATTGGCGTTTGTTATTGTAAGTTTGTATGCACAAGGTCATATCATATGCATCGATCATAACCGATTTTACGCTAAAACGAAAATAGATGATATAGTTAACCTATAACGACAATAAACCTACGAAAGATTCTAACATGATAATGAGGTTTACATCTTCAGAAGTGATGGAGTAAATGAATTAATTAATAAATGAAAACAAATAAACTGATTGATTAGTAACTGTTCATGTGTAACTACTACTCGATAAATGAAGTATGAACTTTTCATACTACTGAATAATAAGATGATGAATTGATCAATTACATGTTTTTATTTTTGCTGCTTTAATCTTGCATGCTTACACAGCCTGCATAATATAACGTACAGACAACATTTTTGTACCAGTATAGTTTAGAGTTAAGAAATTGTGTTCACAGTGTTATTGACATACAGTAAAACAAACTAATGTTTTTGATGCAATACAAGACAATGATTTCCTTTTGATGATTTATCATTCAGATATGGTATGGCTACCTAGTTGACTGTGACCACAAAATCAAGATTAATGAGGCCTTCTAGACTGCATACAAAGTAACGGATGGTATACCCAGAAGTGTTAGAATATACCTTCTTTACATTGAGGAAACATTGGACATCAACTCTAAGAAACGCAATTTATGCATACAGAAGAAATATATTCAACCTTCCTGCTTACCTTTGTGTACAATAGGGGCTTATCACCAAAGAAATTCTTTTTCGTTTCTTTTCCTACTATTCCATTCTCGTTGCAAGATACTTATACTATATTTCTAGTACCAAAGTTATTCCTATGTTATTTTATTTTATATTAATTATTACACTATAATAACTTCAACTTATCATTAATTATACTATCGTTTCTACTATTAGCACTATTTTACGCCTACCACACTGATCATATTGATTAAATGTTACCACTATCACCTGTTAACTTGACATACTCAATGAAATAATATTAGCTGACCTTTTCAGTGCATTATTACATAATCTTTCCTATTTGTCTAAAAATCTTTTTTATTTATTTAAAGTTCAGACATACCTGTTCAGGCATACCTGTTAAATAAGGAAGACTAACCCCAAATATTTGTGTATAATTCTAAAATCTGGGTTTTATAAAATAAGTATTACTATATACATGATATAACTAACTATTCTACAAAATCTTGTGTCATTCAAATTTAGTTCATGAATCAAATAGATATGGATATATGCATATGAATATCGTCATGGTGAAAAGTAACTTATACATATTACAATTTACATATACATATATGTACTACAAAGTCTGTATAGTTATAAACAAACTGAAGAAAAGTTCATAACAAAGAATTATTTACTGTCAACTCCATTATACAATTGTTTGCCATAATAATTCATCATTATATTTGTTAACTTTACAATAAGAAATAAGCTATTAGGAGTTTAATTCGACTTTTATTCATTGGAGAATGGTATGTTGATATGATGCTCACTTTCATCATGTTTTCCTTCATAGTAAAGTCGAATCACATATTGTAAATCACTAAAAAGAGTAAATGAAAAAAATACAGTTATAAATTAATAGTGATACTTTATAGCTGAAATGAGTTGGTTTTTTAAAGAAAGGTAACAAGTTTACTTGATTGTATTCGTTGAAGACTAATATCATCATGGAAAGCTGGACAGTTATTTCATCGTAGTGTGAGACTCTTCAATAACGAATACTCTTAGTTCTGTCAGCGGATCAAACCCATGGCATTCAGGTCACACAATGAACGCTTAACAATCTATACCACTGGGTCAGTGGGCTTCTGATGGTGGAATTCCCCCCCCTTCCACCGATTTGTTATATACTGTGACGATCAGTTGATAAAAATTTAAATTATACCGGTGAAAGCTCGTCAGCCTAATGATGTAAATTGTCAAGCGTTCATTGTGAGACCTGAAAATCCTGAGTTTGATCCCATGACAAAATTAATGGTGCGAACAGCGAAGGTGTCCCATACTAGGACGGAACAGCTGTCCAGTTCTTTGTCGTTTCCAACGGTACCTTATCAACATCAATCTGTGACAAATAAAATCAACGAAATGGCATTCTACAATGATTCTGTCGATGTGAACGTAAGTGAAAAAAAATTTTATTACTTTAAATAATGTTTACTTCTTTAATAGTAATAAATGACATTTAAAAGAAGTGAATATGTAATATGTTGCAGAGCAATTCAAAGCTTCGAGTTAAGAATATCTGAATTCTTTTTCGTATGAATACCAAAGAAATTTAAATACTATATGCATATACTTGGTAGCTAAAGGCGAATTTAACATTATTCTGAAGTATTTATCCACTAGAATGTATATATTTGCATTTGTAGAATGAAACTTGATGTAGTAATAGAGTATTATTACAAATTTTATAAACCAAAATATCATATACTTTATGATCAGTTGTTAAAATATTACATATCAGTTAGAGTGTGTGTGGATCATCCTGTTGATTTATCGTGAACTGAAATTGATCAGTCACTGTTGCATTCTTAGCGAATTGCCTTGACTGAAAGATATAAATACATATTAATTATACATACATACCGATTGTACAAGCGTAGCTGTCTGGCCCCATTAGCCTAGTGGAGAACGTAGTAGCGTTTATCACTAAACAAATTAAATTCGAGTCCCAGTGTGAACATCAACATTAAGATACAGTCCCGAATAGGACAAAACGTGCGTTCTAGATTCCGCTTGCCCGTCACAACCCAATCCAAACATTAAAAATCAGTGTTTACACCAAAAAATTTATCTTAGTTCCACCGCTTAGGAATAAAGTTATTAATAATTCATTGTAAAGTTTATCGTAATACTGATATCCTAATAAATGTTTGAAATTAGAGTACAAAAACAATTTTCTTAGGATTTTGTCTGCACAAAATTTCCGTCCAAATTCATTTTTCATCAACAAAACATTTAAACTGTCAACAAATGGCTTACAATACCAGTCTAAGCATTAAACCAATGATTCGTTATTCTATAAATATTCTATTGTACGATGTAGATTTGTAGATCATGATTATAGTTCTGTTGAAGCTGAGAGTAAAATGAAGCGACTTTGTCTGCTTGTATGCAATACTGTTTAAAGTGATCCTTAAAATTCGACTTGTTGATTATCATCAATCAATATAATCATTCTATTCTATAGTATACATGTTAAAAGATGTAACGACAAAGAAAGGAAGATGTAATGTTTTCTACAAAGTTTTATATTAACGAAAAGAAACACTAGACTGGACAAAATCGAAGCTATCCCATCTGCAATGTTGCACATGTGTAAACGAGTATTATCAGTTGGAAGACATATTATGCAGTCAGTCATACGATGGCATGCATTCAACGATGGATATGAATATGTATAAAGAAAATTTTAAAAGACTAAGGAAAAGCATGGCAATATGACTTCAGAAGACAACTAAATGTAAACAACATCACCAGAATAATTAAGTATTGAGTAATAAACACAATACTCATTTCTATTATAAGTAAGTGTTATTGATTTTGTTCATCAACCAATCAGCAAACTAATGACTGTTACCCCCCCCCCAACTTGGAGAATCAGCAGCTGATTATCATTCTCCAGCAAACTCTGTCTTTGTCTCTCCGTTCCTGTTCTTCTCATATGTCGTTCATTCTTTTCATGTCTGCCTCCAATTCTCTGCCTAATGTGTTCGTTGATCTACCTCTTTTCCTTTGGCTTTAAGGATCTCAAGTTAGTGCTAGTCTTGTGATGCAGTTTAGCGACTTCTTCAAAGTGCATCCCATACACTTCCAGCTTTCTAATTTTCTAATTTTTTTCTTCGGCTGGAAGTCCTTTGGTTTCTTATCTGCCACAGAATGTTGTTGTTGATGGTATCTGGCCGACGGATTGAAAGTATCTTTTGCAGGCAGCTGTTTATAAGTAACTGCATCTTTTGAACAATGATTTTAATAGTTCTCAAAGTTTCAAGTCCACACAATAGAACTGCTTTCACATTTGCATTCAAAATTGTGACTATAATGTTGGCTGACAGCTGGTTTTAGTTGCAGATGTTTTTCAATTGTAGAAATGCTGCCCTTGTCTTACCAATGCGTGTTTTCAAATCTACATCTGATGCTCCTTGTTTATCAATGATGCGACACTGTCCATCTTCACCTGCATTTGTTGATGTGCGTGGGATAGAAGAGTTGGATCCACTGTAATCCAAGTCGTCTAGTTCATAATGGTAATAATAACTTCAAAATATAAGTCATTCATTAAGAGAATTTAAGTATTTTATTGTATTTCGTTGATGATTAACGTATTTTCGGTTTGATAGAAACTAAACTAATTTAAAAATGTAAACAACATCACCAGAATAATTAAGTATTGAGTAATAAACACAATACTCATTTCTATTATAAGTAAGTGTTATTGATTTTGTTCATCAACCAATCAGCAAACTAATGACTGTTACCCCCCCCCCAACTTGGAGAATCAGCAGCTGATTATCATTCTCCAGCAAACTCTGTCTTTGTCTCTCCGTTCCTGTTCTTCTCATATGTCGTTCATTCTTTTCATGTCTGCCTCCAATTCTCTGCCTAATGTGTTCGTTGATCTACCTCTTTTCCTTTGGCTTTAAGGATCTCAAGTTAGTGCTAGTCTTGTGATGCAGTTTAGCGACTTCTTCAAAGTGCATCCCATACACTTCCAGCTTTCTAATTTTCTAATTTTTTTCTTCGGCTGGAAGTCCTTTGGTTTCTTATCTGCCACAGAATGTTGTTGTTGATGGTATCTGGCCGACGGATTGAAAGTATCTTTTGCAGGCAGCTGTTTATAAGTAACTGCATCTTTTGAACAATGATTTTAATAGTTCTCAAAGTTTCAAGTCCACACAATAGAACTGCTTTCACATTTGCATTCAAAATTGTGACTATAATGTTGGCTGACAGCTGGTTTTAGTTGCAGATGTTTTTCAATTGTAGAAATGCTGCCCTTGTCTTACCAATGCGTGTTTTCAAATCTACATCTGATGCTCCTTGTTTATCAATGATGCGACACTGTCCATCTTCACCTGCATTTGTTGATGTGCGTGGGATAGAAGAGTTGGATCCACTGTAATCCAAGTCGTCTAGTTCATAATGGTAATAATAACTTCAAAATATAAGTCATTCATTAAGAGAATTTAAGTATTTTATTGTATTTCGTTGATGATTAACGTATTTTCGGTTTGATAGAAACTAAACTAATTTAAAAATGTAAACAATCATCTACTTTATTGATAATTTGAGTAGAAAATAAGTATCACATATTGACAAAAGTGGGAATTCTACCATTGGAAGCCGACCCAGTGGTGCGGATGGTTAAGCGTTCACTGTCAACCTGAAGCCTGTAGTTGCTGAATCTGGGGTGTGTACTGCTGAGGAGTTCCACACTAGAACGAAACAGTTGTTTAGTACTCCCTGGTCTCAGTGGCACCCTGCCAACATCAACCCGTGACATATTCAATCAAATAAATAAGTATTGGATGATTATTATACTTCAGTAAATTTTCCAATAAAAAATAGGGTAAAATATCCGATGACGTAACAAAAAGCTATAATCACTTTATGTGAAATATTACTGATGAATTGCATAATGTACTTGAATAATTTGCAACATATTTGTAAAAAACAATGGGTAAATTAAATTTCACGCTCTACGACATATAAATTGAATTATAATAACAACAAATTGGTATCTTAACCTTAAGGTTGGACAATTAAAAATGTGTAGTAGCATTCATTAACTCTAGAAGGAGATTATAATTTTAAGGAACTTTATCCTACCTATTGAATTTTATCTGTCACCGTTGCCAGACACTTCTCTTGAGCGAATTACCTCATATAAGAGGTAGTATACACGTGTAAACTAAATTGAATTGTGGCTATTATGAGAAATGCAGGACACATATATAGCCTTATTTAGGACTCGTCAGCCGGATACACCAACATCCCTGTGTTAGCGTTTGCATTAGTATTGGAATTTAGTTACTTTCATGTAATCACCACAGCGTATCACTAGGCTACTGAGTGCAGACATAGAGAAATATTATATACACGTTTTTGATTTGCATATGCAGTGATATGTAATTAAGTAAATTAGTTTTTTAGGCTGTTTTGCATAATCTTATATCTGTGAAACCTGAAATTACCTATTCGATTGACGAATAATAATCATTGTAATTAGTGTTATAAGGATTGTTTAATTTTAGTTTGGTGTAAGGAACTGGTTTGAGTTAGACAGCTTTTGAAAATCAGAAAACACTAGACAACTATCCTATTCTAGTATAAAACTCTACATCAGTGCATTTCCATAACCCAACCAGGGAGTTCAGCCAAGGGCCTTCTGGCTCAGCTTCTAGCGCTTAACCATCAGACCAGTGAGTCGACTTCCAACGGTTGATATTTCTAACTTGGCCAATTAGCGATATGCTTGCATGACCCCATCCATTGCCATTAGTGGCTAACTGCCTCATGCATAACATTATTGGACCCCACTGGCTGCGCCTTTTCGCTAGAACTCTGGGAATTCCCTCCAGAAGTTAGTTACTAGTTAGCTGATATTGATTATAATTTATTAATCCCAATGCATGGTACATATGATCATCCTACTCGATATTTTTCATTTATATATAGAGGAGTGTGATGATTCTTTGTCATTATTTAATGGATAATTGTAATATGATTTCACGGTAACAGTGTATTATTCTTTTGCTTATAAATTGTCATATCTCCCAACCTTTCTCAGTAAACAACCAAAAATCTTTTGTGTAAAACATTTAGCTACTTGTAAGTAGTTACTTTTTTCCCAAAGAAGATTATCATAGTATTTTTGAATTAAGCATCAAAAATATTAAAGAAGTCATAAACTACTTAGAATACTAATAAATTATAACACTCAACCTGATAAATATCTAGCTGCTGAATTCTATTTTACAAACTGATTGTTAATCTATAGATACTTTATATCTACTTTTGTAGTGATGACTTAATTAGGAGATTCCAAACTGTCAGCGAGTTAAAAAAAATACCAACAATGAATATTTCTATCTTGATCCAAAAGTATCTTTTGATTGTGACAATTTACAAAATAAACCAGTTTTAATATTAATGAATACAATATGGCTATTAATAAAGCATCATTTGAGAACAAATGAATAAAAGTATTTAAATGAATAGTCTTATTTACATGTGCATGTACATTGACTTTTCTTTAAGAATCACTTTAATTGATTAGACTTAGTTTTGTAAGTATTCCATCAGTAGAATAACACTGATCATATAAGATGAATTAGTACATGGGGGGAAAAAATCAATGATTTGGGTAATTTATTGATTTTCATTTATAAAAAAAATATATAATTATTTGATTAATTTATAATCGTCAAAATTTTGATAAATCTTTAAGTAGTAACGGTTTAATATATGGTACATTCGATTTATTAGAACTTTCATTTAATTGATCATTTGATATAGACATAAGTGGTGAAGTTTTATCATTGAATGGATGTAATTGAGCTAAACTAGCAGAACGTCCTTGAAATTTTAATGGATGTCCAACTACTGGATTATTTGGTCCAGGTGTACTTGCTTTACGTTTAAATGGTAGCTTAAATAATGATTGAAAACCTTTAGTTGTAATGAATTTATTAGATGTATTCTCTGAAGTATTCAATTCTCCGGATGTATTCAAAGAAGATGTATGCGATTTTGTATTCTGTGAAGTTGAATATAATGGTAAAGTTAATTGACTAATAGATCGTTCATTTGATAAATTTGATACTTTTTGAGTAGATTCATTTGATTTATCTAAATTACTATTACTGAATAACGATTTTAAAGGTTTGAGACCTTTAGAATAATTATCATTTTCAATCATATGATGATTACTATTAATAATATTGTTGTTGACGTAGTGATTGTTTTGACTAGTGATTTTTGGACGTTGATTAAAATCATTAGATAAATTGTTAGTTTGTTTAATTGTTACTGGTCCCCATGGTGATTCTGTGAATTTTCGTTGAGTTGAACGACGTTCAATTGTCGATGTGAATACACCATTCAAGGATGGGCTTTTCCAATCATCCTGTTTAATTAGATTTTAAATAAATAAATAAATAATATAAATCAAAAATGATGAAGAATAGTATCATAGTAGGTTGATGATTATTGCAAATTAAATTGAATGATACTAGTGATACTTGGTATTACGAATTGATTATGGTCTGGCGTATAAAATGATGAATTCGGTATCAGTGTTCTATATATAACTCTCTTTGTCATAAGACAAGCAGGATTTCACGTTTAATTGTATCATGTGTTTAAATCCTAGAATAATAGGCCTCTTAAGCGCTGCATTATTTACGCCATTTTCCTATCCTAAGTTTCAATGAAGGTAATTTAAAGGTAACAGTTAAATCTCGGACTCACGTCGTGTTTAATTCGAAACCAAATGTATAGATATACCTTCATCTTAATGTTCACTTTCACTCTGAAATTCTACCACAGTGCCTAACCTTTCAAAAGTCAACACATTATCTGTAGACAAATTGGGTTTACTTTATTATGCAAGGTATTAGTAAGGGATTCTTATTTTTATGACGGCAAACAATCCGTTTATATTGACACCTACTGACTGCTCGGCTGATGAGTTCCAAACAGGGCGAGATATACATCTTTTGTTTCATTAGTGATTAAATTGTTCAAGAACTGGAAATGTAGGCCATGTAGCTATGTATTTACCGTGTGAATAGAAAGTCCCGGGTTATGTCGTTGATGCACTTATGTATAGGCATCGTTGATTATTAATATATAAATGAATTCTTAAATGTTTTACTTTTCGTTAGTAGTACAATGTGTAATATATATTTAACTATAGCTGTTATGTAACGAATGCTATGTGTACAACAATGGATAAAGAAGTAATTCACAATACTTAAGTACAAAATTCATTAAGCTTCGTTTACAATGTCACTAGATTACATCAATTAAATGTAATTGCAATGAAGTGTATCTAACTGTTGAGTTAGTATTTTGACAAATACTAATTAATATATATTTTCTGGAAAAAATTCTTTTATATATGACTATAAAATACTTTCAAGTATTCTATCTAACTATGATCTATATCAAAGTTGAATTTCATCCATAAAAGGGCAAATAATGCAATACCAGTAATATTTTTCACAATTTAACCAATGCATATAGATTACTTGGGTATATGTACTTTTAAGTTTAACATGATTATCGAACCAATGTAAGAACGATGATGTAACTTACTTTACATGATAGTGAAATAAAATGATTTTTTTTAAAGTAATGGTTACAAAACTTTGGAAACTATATTTATCGATTAGGAAGAACTTGTATATTCTCGTTGATTTGTTATAGACGGAAGCTGGCAGGCACATCCAGCCGATGAGTCCCAAATAGGACGAAACGCGCATCCTGGATTCCACTTGCCAGTCACAATCCAACTTAAGTAACACGTTTATCTATTACTGATTATAATAGAGTTACTAGATGATCATCATTAAAGTTTCACATCAATGAAATTTGACGTATTTTAATTGTGGTCGGTTGGATAAAAAGTCCATGTTGGGTGAATAGAAATACCTTCTTTTTTGTTAAGTGCAGTTGTATTTAACAAAATGTGAAGCGTTTCAGCTATTCGTCTTTCCTTATAATTGGAAAGTCCTTTTTGAATAATTTGGATATTTTTCATATCCATGGTCTAATGACATTATTGAAAATATGAGATTTAATATGAGCCACCAATTGTAGCATACCTTTTCATGGACCATAATGAATCTCACATTTTCAATAATGTCATTAGATCAAGGGTTTGGTTCAGATATGCGGATGACATGTTTGTCATTATCAAAAAGACTTTTTTGAGAACACTCTCAAAACGAATCAATTCGGTTAATTATTTATTCACTAAAGAGGCGCCTTCCTCACCCCCCCCCCCTAATCTGCGAATTGTCAGAAAATTATTTGTCTACTCATTGGTATTTTACAAATACATATCACTCATATTTATAAACAACCTATCCAATGCTCTGTTTATCTGAAATTATCAAATTTAAACTTGGTAATGATACATATTAAATTCTCGGTTCGAAATCTATACTATTGGCTTAAGTTATAGTATACTAATGAATTATCACATTCTTTATCAGTGAAATTTGTTATTAGTACTATTGGTATAACTCAGAGTTCTGTTTCTAGGATAAAATATAAATGTTGCTTATCACTATCAAATGTTATTGTAAACTTAAGTACAATATCTACAATACATAAACTACATATCATTTCTGATTATATTCTATTGTTAAAATAATTAAAACAATTTTCATATGAAGAAATTTCCACCTCACCTCTTTTCTAACTAAAAAGCTTGACATTCTTTAGTTCCCATTTGATATTTATAGTACTGACAATCACACGAAACATTGGTTTAACAATGCAACTCAATGTAATTTTCAATGATACCCTGCCAAAATCAATCTGTGACATATTCAGTCAAATAAATAACCAATCTCCACAAACATAACCATCTCATTTGAATTATAATAATAAGCTCACTATTGACTAACTTCACGATGTCCCTAAAGCTCTAGTGAGAAGTCGTGACTGATGGATTTCAGACTTGTCGGGTGTAAGACAGTTGTCACCACTGATAATGGATGATCGTCGAGCTATATATCACAAATTGATGAAATTGAGAATTCTACCACTGGATACCGACCCAATCGTGCAGATAGTTAAGCGTTCGCTGTCAACCTGTAGCCCCTAGTTGCGGAATCCGAGGTGCCCACTTCTGAGGAGTTCCACACTAGAATGAAACAGTTGTCCAGTACTCCCTAGTTTTCAATGGTATCCTTGCCAACATCAATCTGTGATATATTCAAACAAATAATTCATATTCTTTCTTTTCATTGATTATTTTTAAACTAAATCATATAAAATAGTAGTTAAGTATAAAATAAAACAAACATAAAATTATATGGAATGTTATTATGTATAGAAAAAATTAATGAAACTTTTAAATGTACATCATTTTACGCATAACAATTTGATATGTACACCTTAGTAACTAGTAGTATTTCAATGTACACTGTATACAGGTACATCAATATAAAGTACATGATTTTTTTGTTTTTTTGCTTTGTATGTTGTGTTAAGTTAAATATCATGAATTAGAAAGTAAAAATGTATGAATCATAATTTGTTAATTATTACTTTATATTACTTAAATGTAATTTAAACTAAAATTAGCATTACTTTTAGAAATAAGTAGAAATTAATAATTTTAAACAGTAGACAGATCTGATGTTATCTTCAATGTATACAATAATCGATAATGTATTGAAACTGATATATATTCTAATTTTAAACAACAACTGTAACTTAGTTCATTTGTATTAATTTTAGTTTACAACTAGTATGGTTGTTTGCATTCAATAGACTAGTGGTAAATGCATTGACTCCTGACATAAATGAATTGAGATCTAATCCTAGTTCGATAATCAGAACCCGTATTTAGACAAATCTAGATGATTCAAATGTGAAGTAATATTTTTTTCTGGATCCCACTATCACAAATCAATTTGTTCATTATGTACACATAGCTACAAACATTGATCAATATCATTTCATAAGAATATACAAATATTTTCAAAGTATAAAATGTCTTAACTTCATTCCAACTTACAATATGGAATTACTTTTCTTTGTATATATATATATATATATATATATATATATATATATATATATATATATATATATATATATATATATATATATATATATATATATATATATATAGAAACAAGTAGGAAAACAAGCTCATATAAATTGCAATAATTCAGTTAATATTAAAATTGTATATTGAACTAAGTACAGATTTGTTTAAAAGGAACTATGTTTACATGGCTATGTATATATATGTCTAGTTTATATGTTTAATAAATTTCTGTTGATAATCTTTTTAGTGAATGACATTAATCTATAAGGTATAAATGAAATTTATAATCAATATATTAATAAGTAATATATATAGTGACCAAGTGAACAACTGTTATAATTTTGTTCTGTTCTATTTTTTCATTAACAATGTCAATCATAACGACACAAAAAAGAACAAAAAAAAGGTAAATAGCATAAAATGACTCACTGAAAATGAATACTTGTTAATTTTATGTCATAACAAACATACAGTTTATTTGTTAGTAGACTGAATATTATTTATTGATTGTAAATGCATTCACTTCACAACCAACATAACAGCAACCTTAGCATTAGTAGGCCTGAACATACATAAGGGAAAGAGTAAGATCCTCAAATGTAACACAGGGTGCATCAACCCAAATGAACTTGATGGAGTAATTCTGGAAGAAGTGGATATTTTCACATACCTAAGAAACATCATAGATGAACAAGGAGGATCCGATGCAGATGTAAAGGCAAGCATTGGCAAAGTCAGGGCAGCATTCCTACAGTTGAAGATTATATGGGATTCAAAACAACTGTTAACCAACCTCAAAGTCAGACTCTTCGACTCGAATGTCAACACACTTCTGCTGTATGGAGCTGAAACATGGAGAACTATTGAAAACACCATCAGAAGGGTACAAGTATTCATAAACAACTGTCTACACAAGATACTCAGTGTCTGTTGGCCGGAAATCATCAGCGACAGGCTACAATGGATGAGAACAAACCAATTTCCAGCCGAAGATGAAATTAGGAAAAGACGTTGGAAATGGATAGGACATACATTGCGGAAATCATCAAACCATCACGAGACAAGCATTAACATGGAATCCTGTTGGGAAACGAAAGAGATCAATGGGCAAATAACACTGCGTCGAGAATTGGAGGTAGATATTAACAGGATGAACAGAAACTGGAAACAGCTGGTAAGGATTTCTTAGGATAGATGGAGAATACTAGTGAGCGGTCTATGCTCCTATGTGAGGGGTAACGGGCGTAAGTAAGTAAGTAAGATGCATTAAATTTTGCTAAATGTACTTTAGCAGCTTCTAACCTTGAAGGGGTTATGAATAAGCATTAGTAAAAAGTCTTATACGAAAATAAAACAATTATCTCCTACTTTCTAGTTTTCAACAGGTTTCTGTAACTAAGGTCAGTTAACAATGTGAAACTTCAAAATAATACGAAGTCATAACTGGTTTGCAAAACTGGTCAATAAAATATATGAATTATGTGGATTCATAAATTACATTCATGAACATTATCATTAAGTAAATTTCATAAACATTCTAATGTTGCCCTCAAAACATTGGTTTGAACTTCATTAAAAAATAACTTAATATCATGATTATCAAATATAAATGTAAATCTGAGTTAAAATGTAACTATGAGTATCCTATTGTATGAAGAATATGAATGTTTGAACATGAATTGTTATAAACGAACAAGTATTCAGAAGTTTGAGATGAAGACAGTTGTGTTTGTGTGTGCAGTCTATATGTTGTTAAAACCTTTTGTGCACTTACATAACCAATGTGGATATGATTACGGATAAGGTCAGACAATAAAAAGATCAGCCTGTTAGATCATGAAAGATTTGAGAATAAACAAATGTATGTGTTAAAATATTAAACAAATATAAACATTTATGTTGCTGTGTCAACGAAAACTAGTTGACAACGATTAATCTAATTATGATACCTGACTAGATAATTCTTTCAGGTTCGAAGTATATGAGAGTAAAAGAATGCTGTGGCAGTGGATTATATTTAATTCGTTTATTAACCAATAGTTGCTATAGCGTGGCTAGCGGTATTCCGTCTAGTCCGTTTGTACTGTTTGGTTTGCTTATACATTTAGCTTTCAGCTGCTAATCTCTCTTTATAAGGATCGGAATCCTATCGAAAGATTTATGTTTCATCTAAGTCGTTAATGTGTTCAATTTGTAGTGACTTATTTTCATGCTTCCTTAAGTCATTCGAGGACCTAAAAAATACACTTTGAACAATGTTTGTGTTTCGCCACCCTTACATTTAACTATCATAATATCTTTTTATAGTGTATATCTCTACACGTAATACACGTAATAAATTTCTGTTTTTTTCTATTTTCGGCGGAGTATCCTTGTTATTTACTAACAAGGACCTAAGTGTTTTGTTCGTTTAAAAAAACCACTCTTACATCCTGTTTAGTTAGAATTCTTTAAGTTACTCTAAAAGTCCCCTTTTGATAAAGTATAATCACTATGTCAATCCATTTCTTAGGTTAAACCCTCGATTTATCATTTCCCTTTGTTAAGTAATCTTGCAACGAATTTTTTTTGACTTATTAATTTTAATCACTGTTGATATCAGTAAATGTAACTTAATTACGTTGTCCATCCTATCTGTAACAAGTTTGACTCCTTTATCGGGATCATGGCAAATGTCACTATTGTTGATGAATCAAGTGGTGCTTCCCAGAATTTGTTGGCCTATGAAAAATGCTAATTTTTAGACAAATGTTCTATTTTCTTTCAACCAAGCAGTCAAGAAATGCTAACTTACGGAAAACAGTTTCCACCTTCTTGGTGAATTTGATGTTATCTTAAATACTGTTAATATCATCAAAAAATTCATTAACAATGTTTTATCTAGCAGTAACGAACGCGTCGATCACGTATTACAATCAGAATTTAGATTGAGTGACACTTATTTTCATTGGATGAATTCGCAGCAATCGCGACACGAAAGATGCCATAGCTACACAATAAATTTGCCTATGGAAATTACAAATATAAGTACAATTCTAGAAACTCAAAAATATCAAGTGATTCTAAAAGGCAATATAGCTTCAAGCTATTGCCCGGATACGAATATTCATTTGTGATACCTAGTGAATAAATATTGAGAACAGACACCAAAATTTGCCATCATTTCATTTTCCAAATGGATGACAGTATCCAAGCATTCTGGGTTCAAATGAATGTTCGATTCCATATCGTCATCATGTGGTATAAGTGTCTCACCTAACTACGTCACTAGATTAGATGTCGGTAAGTTCGTTTAGTGTACTATCAGTCTTAATGACGTATATACCATATAGGTTTATAGCAGACTATATAACTTGCAAGCGTCATAGATTTTCGTAATAATAGAGAAGTATAATAATGACCCTTGTTTCAACTTCATGAGCTGTAACATTTTATTTATCTATGCTTTTTGTTAGTTAAGGGCGGCTAGACATCTAGTTCCTGAATCTTTTCCCAGAGACCATCAAGAAACTACTCTATCGTCGTATACAGAGGTATTCATTTCATATATTATGTTTCCTGTAGATACTGTTTCAGTGACAGTTGTCCTGTCCTTACCCAGATGTTTTAAAGTGTAGATATCATCCCTGGATAAATAAAAATGGTTTAGCATTTGATGTAACAGTACAATAATTATTCTGCTTCTCACTCTACTTGCTTCATTGTTCTGTACCTTGTTTCAAACAGATTCAGCTTTTGGAATAACTTTGAAAACAGATAATAGTGATCTCTTTTATTTTGAAATTGGTACCCTTCTTAAATAGTGAAATTCCATGTTCATTTCAAATTCAACTTGATCTAGACGCTTTCAAGTGATCTGATTCTGTTTACTATTCTGTTGACAGTAATATATGGAATCATATGTTTAAAGATATCGTTTACAGCGATTTTTAATTCGATTGCCCTCCACCATTTCAGGTTCATTGTAGACTGATGAATACGTTACCGGAGTAGTGTGTAAAGTGGAACTTTAACATTTTTTTAATCTCACTAGTTGAAATTATTTACAAATAGGATTTATTCACTCGTCTTACAGATATTCGGTGCCTAAACTTTGTTAATCTATTCGTTCTTATAAAATATAAATTAAAGTTAAATTTTGATAACCGAGACAGAATCTTGATGTTTTTATATTCATAGTTATTTATGACGCCTACTTCAATAGTAAAACCTTTAAGAATTCAATCTATAGAATGAATAAAATATGTAAGTATAAAGTATAAAATGGATACTTTCATACATTTATCTTACAAATTCAATCTAGTTATTATGTTATTGTATTCCACCACAAACCACACTTTCTTAAAATGAAGCCGTCTTATACTCTCTGAATGTTGAAATGGGTATAAATCCAATCATAAAAGAATGTCTTCAACTAAATGGGTACCCTGAAACATTTATTGAGAAGTATAGTAATAGATGTAATCAAAAATTCGAAGCTGAGAAACCCGAAAAGAAAAGAGTATTTATTCAGCTAGTATTTAAATGAGATCAAGTAGCCAAATTATTTAATCAAAGACTTAAAACGACCATCAAACAAACATTCCCTGCGGCCGAACTACTGACGCTCTACAAAACACAATGTTTAATAAGTCAAACAAAAGTTGATAAATATCCGTCTCCTATCACCTCCAATTGTATTTACCAGTTCGCATGTACTTGCAAAAGCAGGTACATTGGAAGGACAGAAAGATGGGCCAATTTACGATTTAGTGAACATATCCCGAAGAACCTGTACTTGAAAGAAGCAACCGTTTTTAGAAGTTCATTTATGCGTCATATGGTAGACACAGGACATGAGGTCGATGCAACAAATGTTTTTAAAATTATCAGTGAACAATATAAAACGATTCTATTTAAATTTGCTGAGGCCGTTGCAATTAGAAGATTTAAATCTGACCTTTGTGTTCAAAAGGAATCAGTAGATAATCTTCAATTGCCCTGGTAGCAGTAGATCGATGTTATCGCATAAACAATTCAATTGACAAAATCATTACGTGTATTAATAATATGAATTAACTAAAATCAATAGCGTGTATGTAGCTGATGAGGATGCAACGAAATACATTGAATTCAAAGTATTCTACAAATGTTGTCGTTCTTGCATTATTCATATTAGTAAAATGTTGAAAGTTATGTATATTAATCAACAAACTAAGGTCGACAATGATTTTCTAACTACTTTATTAACTTATAACGTCAGCAATAAATAATAATAAACATTTCTAAGTTAACAAACTGTACATAAAATTAACTATTAGCCTTAATAACATGATACTTGATTAAATATACTCAATAAACCATTTAAATATTTATTCTTAGTTGATCGAATTTGTAACAGACTTCTCGGCAGTGCGCACCCTAGACTACGCGCACGGGCCTCAGGTTGGCGAAAACTGAACCCACTGTACTACGGGGCCAGTATCCAATGGTAGAATTTCCATTCCTATCAGTTTATGATATATAGCGCGACGATCATTCATTGTCATTAGTTTCACTCCGACAAGTTCGAACTCCACCAGTCACAACCTTTCACTAAAGCTTCAAGAAAATTCTGAAGCTAATCACTAGCAATTCCATCCTAGAACAAAATTACCATCTAATGCTATCTGAATTTTCAATCGTACCTTGCTAACATCAACGTGAGACGAATTCAACCAACTAAAAATCTCAATCTCCATAAACTATCTCAATTCATATAATTATTCCTTTAAATTATAAGCTATACAAATAAACCATTTTTGTTCACAAGAAGATGATCGCAACAAAATAGATCAAAATATAACTTCTGTTAGATCAATTTATTAACTTATTTCATTTTATTAAACTTTCTATCAGATTACATTATTAAGGTAATTCATGTTGATATTATATTTTATCTTTCTTTAAATATATTAGTTACTATGATTGATTATGATTAGTATACAGTACAATACATTCATAGCATAAAGTACACTTTTTAACATTTTTTATTATTTAATACTATTGACCTTAACAATAATACAAATTACAATTGTAGTACATATGCTTATTTACATCAAATGAATTTTCATTCTCACTAAAGAAGCTAAATAATTAAATAAGTGATCTGAATAAATTCATTGTAAATTAGATGAATACATTATGATAAATGTAACATTATTTCACTGATATGAATCACTAAATTGAATATGAAGTCTATTGACCATTCAGCTAACTAGTGACTAGCTCCTTGAGGTAATCCCTGAAGTTCTTGCGTGAAGACGTGACCGGTAGAGTGTAGACGTGTCGGGTGTGAGGCAGTAACTCACCGATGGCATGGAGTAGGTCGCGCAACATATCGCGAATTGACTGAACTGGAAATATCAACCGTTAGGAGCCGACTCAGTGATCCAATGGTAGAGCGTTCGCCGCGGAGCCAGAGGGTCCTGAGTTTGATTTCCGATGGGATCGTGGGTGTGCACTGCTGAGGAGTCCTATACTAGAACGAAACAACTGTCCAGTGCTTCCAGGTGATCAATAGTTGTCTGATTCGGATCAATTTGTGATATCAAAATTGACTATTATTCAAGGAGACCGAAAAGTATACTAATTTTGTATATTATTTAAAATAGTGACAGCTTACGTGTATATTATATTTCATAAATCTTAGAAAACAAAAACTCAGTAATATACTCTGATGTATCCCTTTCTTTAAAGAAACTAGGAAACAACGAATGGTTGTATAGTTTCAATGTTAGATACTTAATTAATATAAATACTCTACCCAGTTCAGGAATCGGATCAACGATCTTCAGTTCTCAAGGTGAATTATCAACATCACTACTTTAGAATCCAACGGTGGGGTTACTACTCTGATTAATTTATGATATAACTCGACGATCATCTAATGCCATTAGCTATAATTATCTCGATTCTGAAATATCTAAACCCTATTAGTCACTGTTGAATCCTACAATGGAAGTATGGAATAATTGTCCAGTGTTCACTAGTTTTCAGTGGCACTTATTCCGAATCAATCCGGAATGAACATAAATAACGTACCCGGATTCGCCCGTTACACAAGTGTGACTGTCTGGACTCAGTAGTCTAGTGGTGAACGCTGTGGTGCTTGACACGAAATGGACTGAGTTCGAATCTCACTGTGAACATCAACATTTGGATGCAGGTACATCCAGCCGATGAGTCCCAAATAGGACGAAACGCGCATCCTGGATTCCACTTGCCAGTCACAATCCAACTTAAATAAATAACATACATTCATTTTGCTTATAAACCTTTTATTTGTTTCCAGCACATATACTAGTGTATAATACGAACAATGAACTCATTGACATAGATTTATTCTCTGAACAAATATGTTGTCGAAAAGTATATTAAAGCAATAATAAAATATCATAGGTGCAGAAGTGCATGATTTTTATGTATGTTTTGAATGTAACTAGATTGTGATACTTTTAGTTGTTAATCAAATATATTACAAGTACCACTTTATAATTATATAATCAGGTATACATCACCTGTGAATCATTATGTTGATTATAATACCATTACTAATAGTTTTCAAACTTTATATTTGTGGAACAGATGTTTTAATATGTAAACTCCATCCGCTTACTTTAATTAATTCATGAAGCATGTAGTTTCATGTTGAATACAAAATAACAAACTCAGTTATCTTGTTAAGTATATTCCTCACAGACTGACCTAGGTTGAGTATCACAGAAAAACAAAAAAAGGTACTGAACAACTGTCTTTTCTTGGGATAGCACTCCTCAGCACTCCTCAATTCCTTTAGAAAATAAAACCTAGGACATTCAGGTTTTTGAATGAAAGCATAATCATCAACATTACTGTGCTGGCGCCTTGTGATAGGATTACTACTTTAAGAAATCGATGATGTACAGTCAGTTTGTTATTTTACAGGACTAAAAACATCTTGAAGAGGTGGAATAAATATCTTACAGTTTTAAATATATATATATATATATATATATATATATATATATATGTGTCTATACTCCTATCGAGTAAGTAATCAGTAAAGTCACCTAAATCATGTATACATCGTTAAACGGAATATCTTAACTATAAATTACTTTTAACATTCATCAATAAATATAATCCTTCACACTTGGAGAATGAACGATAAATTATCTAAGCTCACCGCTTCATTTTGTATCTATCAGTTCAGCTGCTCCTGTGGAGCAAGTTACATTGGCAGATGCTCAAGGAATTTACTCCTCCGTGCCCGGGAGCACCTTTCGGTTTGGTTAACCAAAGGTGTTGTCAGAAGTGTCAACAGTTCAATACTAGCTCACCTAATTCAACCAGTGTTTTGCGGCGAGTATAAATCAGTCGTTCACAATAATATCCTGTGTAAACAGTTATCTGCCAAGATCAGTTAAACTCAAAGTCCTTAAAACAGCAGACAGGATAGCTATATGGGTCAAGAGGCCAGAACTGTACATAAAGAAGAAGTACGTTCAACCCCTTCTCCTTCCATGGCCGACGCAAGATCCATTAAACCAATCTCCACCTTAATCATACGACGATTTAATTTTAGTAATGCATATTTATCCATCTTTATGTGCATTTCTACTCTCTTTATTTGCATATATGCATACTTTTATTATTATTATTATTATTATTATTATTAATGTTATTATTATTATTGATCAAGGTACACAGAATGAATTTGAATACCCCTCAGTCTTCTTTATTAATATTATTGACTTGACAACATTTTAAGACCGATCAAATGAACTGATTATAATTTTTTTTTTATATTATTGATATTGTTACTAATTGACGAATTTTGATTATCACTCACTCCATTTTACAATCT
The DNA here is from genome assembly GCA_034768735.1 of Schistosoma mekongi. Taxonomy (NCBI): domain Eukaryota; kingdom Metazoa; phylum Platyhelminthes; class Trematoda; order Strigeidida; family Schistosomatidae; genus Schistosoma; species Schistosoma mekongi. The sequence continues at coordinate 21,481,716 of CM068305.1, forward strand.
CTTACCTATTCGATTACATATTAAGTAGGATTCAGCCTTTGTCTAATCGTATTTTGCCACCACCCCATCTGCAATGTCACCCATATACAGAGATACCTATATACATTTTATTAATAATTCTGTCGTTTATTCCAATTATCATTTAGGTTTCACGAGTTACATGATGATGATTATTTCAACATTAACATTCGTATTTTACAAATAACCCAGAGCGAAAAAATGTATAGCCAATTACCCTTGGTATCTAAATGTTGATGTATCTGCTTCAGAACTATTTTTGAACTAATAAATGTAGAACGGGATGAGCATTTATCGAGAAGAATATTCTTCGTTCAAACGTCTTTGTTTATGATGAACATGGGAATTTTTAAACAAATTTAGAAGTGCGCACCCCAGATTCCGCACCAGGGGGGCTTCAGGTTGACGCGAACGCCTAACCATCTGCACCACTGGGTCAGAACCCAATGGTTGAATTCCCGCTTCCATCAATTTGTGATATATATAGCGCGACGATCGTCCATTGTCATTGGTGACAACTGTCTCACTCCCGACAAATCTGAACTCCACCAGTCACGACTTCTCACTAGAGCTTCAGGAACATCCTGGAGTTAGTCACTAATGAGCTCATTATTATAATTCAATTGGGATGGTTATTTTTGTGGAGATTGGTTATTTATTTGATTGGATATGTCACAGATTGATGTTGGCATGGTATCATTGTAAACCAGGGAGCACTGGACAGCTGTTTCATTCTGGTGTGGAACTCCTCAGCAGTGCTCACCACAGATTCCTCACTAGGGGCTTCAGGTTGACGGCGAGCACCTAACCATCTGCGCCACTGGGTCGGCATCCAATGGTAGAATTTCCACTTCAATCAATTTGTAATTTATATAGCGCCACGACCATCTATGGTCTGACGTGACTGGAAGTTAAACTTTAGGTTCATTTGATTTAAGGCTCACTAAATAAATTCTTCAGCTTTAGCTACAGTATCTAAATTTGATTGTAAACTGCAACGATCCACGTGATGAATTCAAGATAAAATGAAACACGTATAATGCTTATCATTTCCAATCACTACCTAAATATATAATACGTTTATATTTGTTAACTTTAATTAACATTCAAAACCATATAAACATTGACTGAAAGTGTCATATGTCAATGACTTATTGTTATGTGATATTAAATTACAGTTTTTGTCTACTGGATTGAACATAAACCAAGTTTTCATAAGCTTCATTACCATGAACTGACTTGATAATCTGAAATAAAATGAGCGTTGATTTGAATAGTTTGTGCGAAAATAACATATTTACAAAGTCCGAATGTGTAGATACTTGAAATTTGTAACGTTACGCGGCTTCAACTTCAGTCACTTCTTCAGAGAATAAATAACTGAATCAAATTAACATGATTTTAAATGGCATACAGGCACCAATAAAATCACATGTTAATTGCAAGGCTAACCAAAAATACCGATCTGATCATATAAATGTCAAATATGTCAAAAATGAGATCACTGTGTAAATTTATGTTAACACAATTGGAGTGAAACAAGATGATGATAAATACGTGTAATATAGAAGGGCAGAGTTAATTTGTGTGGGATTTAAGGTGTGCGTTAGATATGTGACTATTTATAGAACTTGTGTAACTTGGATTAATCTAATGGCTTTTCTTTTTATACACCAGCTGGGTTTAGCAATATGTGAAAGGCCTCAGTCACTAGCCTTTCTTTGTAGTTGGAAAATCCTTTTTGAATTATGATGATTTTAATATAGATCTAATGGCTGCTGAGAATAGTATGTATTGACACTGACAATTTCATTTGTAACTTTTATGATTTACAGGATGATTAGATGGACTTTTTGTATAACTTTTGTGCTCAAGTTGATATTTCTCGACTCGCTGGTAGGAAAAACGTCTCTGACAACACAAATTAATCTGTAATCCCAGTTTTGTATACAAAAGGGAGAATCGTTTCTTTCATTCTAAGTAATGCATTTCGAAGTGTGCTTGCTATTTTGTATGAAGCTTTGTATTGTGTACGTTGCGAACTCATACTTTTTAGTTTATTCTTTGAAGCTACGGTAGAACCCCTACACCAATCCACGCATTATTTGGGTTTTTACTTATAGGAAGATCAAATCATTGTTGGATATTATTAATAACTCAGATGGTTTAAACCATTACTTTTTGTCTGTAATATTTTTGGAGTAAAGACCGTCACTAATGAGTTGGTAATTTTTCACCAATCACACAAGTTGTAGTGACATTGAAATCCCTACACGTAAACTGCTACGTTTGGTAAGCAGTCTTTGGGGGGTGGGGGAGTGGGAGATGGTGATATGGCCGAGTAGGAGTGTTTAAACTGAACAGTTGTAAATTCTGACGATATATGTACAAAATGAGTACAAACTAACTCACTGTTATATGGTTGAAACGCTTACTAAAATAATTTCTATCTTGTATATCTTTTTGAGAAAAACAAGGGAGGATTTTATTGGAATTTATACTTCATATATATAAATAGTGGTTGCTAAATGTAGTTATATCATTTGAACTGGATGACAACTTACGTGGACATTACTGATAGTTAGAAGAATTCATATGGTGAATATTCTTGAATAAAATGAATATCATTTGCAAGTTAAACAGAAATTAATTACATTATTACAAAATTAACCCAGAATGTTCTTTATTGAAACAAAACTTATAAGTTCAAGCAACACATTCTCATTTATTGATTTAAAGAGAACAAGAACAAGTATTTGATTAGAATGAAATGAATTCATTCATTGTGAGCTTTTTTTTACCTCGATAACATTAACTTAATTATTTACATCAGCAATATGTTTATTGACATTTGTTTTGAACTCTCTAATACCATTTTTACTTAATTACAACAATTCTTATTATAAATTAATTGAACTTTACTCACTTATTTCAATTCTTTCGTACCATTAACGTTACTTCACTACGTAGTCGTCTACTCTTAATTCTGCGTTGGTAATTAAATTTTCTAGAATGCTCTTTAACATATGGATACTGAATTGAAATATTTTATTCTGTTGTATAACTATACTTACTTCTGTGTTATATATTGCCAATATTAAATGTCAGCTGTGATTTCTATACTTAATATTCTATAAGTTCAAACCTTTTTATAATTCTGAAGAGAACCAGAAAAAGTATAGTAAAAATTTAATATCATGAATTGGTCTGAATTAGATAACCATTGATCACTAGGAAGCACTGGATAACTGTTTAGTACTAGAGTGGGATTGTTCAGCAATACTCATTCACAACTCCATCAAGGGTCAAACCCTGGACCTTCTGGCACCGTAGCGAATGTTTTAGCATTAAACTAAATAGTCGGCTACCTACGGTTAATATTCCTAATTCAGTCAAATCGTGATACGTTTACGTTACTTCACTCACCATCATCGGTGGGTAACTGACTCACACCCATGGTTAAACTCTGCTGGTCACTTCAAAACAGCTATTCAGTGCTTCTTGATCAATATTTGCTTAATTTAACCAAATCAGTGGTATTGAAATGGCATTCAATAATCTCTACAACACCCAATTACAAAATAAAATAAATTCATCTTATTTCATTCAAATGTTTGTTCTTGCTATTTTCAAAACTTATAGTAATGAATTTTACTACTGAAGCTGATTTCAAAAAGAGATACTAAAGGAATTAAAACCTACACTTTAAACTTTCATTGAACACTCTACAATGTTTGACATTGTTATTACAACTATTATATAAGTCACAGATTGATGTTAGCAGGGTATCATTGAAAATTACATTGAATTACATTGAAAAAACAATGTTTCATATGATTGTCAGTACTATAAATATCAAATGTGAATTAAAGAATGAAAACGAGGGAGGACTGGACAGCTGCTGTGACTGGTGGAGTTCAAACTTGTCAGGAGTGAGACAGTTATCACCACTGACAATGGACGATCATCGCGCTATATATCACAAATTGATGGAAGTGGGAATTCTACCATTGGATGCCGACCCAATCGTGCAGATGGTTAGGTGTTCGCCGTCAACCTGAAGCCCCTGGTGAGGAATCTGTGGCGACCACTCCTATGGAGTTCCACACCAGTGCTCCCTGGTTTACAATGATACCATGCCAACATCAATCTGTGACCTATCCAATCAAATAAATAACCAATCTCCACAAAAATAACCATCCCAAACTGGATAACTGTTTAGTACTAGAGTGGGATTGTTCAGCAATACTCATTCACAACTCCATCAAGGGTCAAACCCTGGACCTTCTGGCACCGTAGCGAATGTTTTAGCATTAAACTAAATAGTCGGCTACCTACGGTTAATATTCCTAATTCAGTCAAATCGTGATACGTTTACGTTACTTCACTCACCATCATCGGTGGGTAACTGACTCACACCCATGGTTAAACTCTGCTGGTCACTTCAAAACAGCTATTCAGTGCTTCTTGATCAATATTTGCTTAATTTAACCAAATCAGTGGTATTGAAATGGCATTCAATAATCTCTACAACACCCAATTACAAAATAAAATAAATTCATCTTATTTCATTCAAATGTTTGTTCTTGCTATTTTCAAAACTTATAGTAATGAATTTTACTACTGAAGCTGATTTCAAAAAGAGATACTAAAGGAATTAAAACCTACACTTTAAACTTTCATTGAACACTCTACAATGTTTGACATAGTGATAACAAATATACAACTGTAACATATGAGAATGAACAATTCAATAACATACACATAGCAACTAACTTTTTCTACTGATGAACGATAATCCAATTGTCGTTTGTCTATTGTTGATCTTTCATTGAAATTATTTGCATTCTTTTTAGGAAAATGTTTGGTACCTGATTTTTTTCTTAAACTTAAATCAGGTGTAAACATTTTAGGACGGTAAATATGATGATTTAATTGATTATATAATACAGGATTCAGTAATGAAGATTCTGAATATTTTATTGAACTTTTTTGTAAATCATTGATAATTCGACTGGCATTTTGCAGTTGATGAATAACTTGTTCATCGAATTCATGTAAACAAGTCTAAAAGTAAGTCAACAATGACAAAAATAGATTGTGTTAAGTATGCATAATTATAAAAGTTCATTACATTAATTTGACAAAATGATTCATTAGATTTGGAGAACAATTTAGATATGATGAAAGATACTTACAATATGATTATAGATCTAACCCTACCACATAGAGATTACAGGTCTATAAACACTAAGAGTTATATAACAACATGTGTAAAAAAAATTGACGGCGCTTCCAAGTGAGCTATCAATCTTCAATTAATTTACCGCTTGGTTTACACATAAAGGTTTTTACTGGTTAGCATTAACTTGGAATCCTAAAGGCCAAAGAAACAGAGGGAGACCCAGGAACGCATTGCTTCGGGAATTGGAGACAGACGTGAAGAAAATAAAGAGCACTTGAGGAGAGCTGGAAAGGAAAGCCCAGGGCAGAGTTGGTTGAAGGATGCTGGTGGGCGGCCTATGCTCCACTTGGGGTAACAGGGATTGATGATGATGATGACGATGATGATGATGATGATGATAATGATAATAATAGTAATAATAATAATGGTTTGCACATGCATCTATTGCACATAGTGGAAGTCATCAGCATTCACATCAGTAAACAGATTTATGCAACCAACAGAAATTTGCACAACTACTTTCATTACTTGGGTTATACAATGAAATGAGTTACAAATGGTTACATTACCCACACACACACACGTTTCTTCCTCGTCTTTATTACTAAAAAACATAATATTTCTCATTGCCATTTTGTACTCTTATATAAATGTCACATACTTCGCAATTTTATCCAGCTATTCTATTACCTCCAAGTAACATGCTCAATTCTCTTAATAGATATTATGTAATTTATCACCATCATAATCATTTGCACAAGTTCTTTATTTCGTTGATTAACAATCTCGCTCACTAATTATTCTATTCACACCGACTGTAATTATTTTGCTAAACACTTACGATCAATAACTTCTGACTGGTAATAGTATGATGAAACACATCAATACTTGTTTCATATCAATTTCCAACAACAATGTCCACAAACCACCAAAATTCAGTTACAGTAATCAGCTCACTAGTGATTAACTTCAGAATGTTCCTGAAGCTCTAGTGGGAAGTCGTGGTTAATCGAGTTCAGACTTGTCGGGGAGGAGGTGAAACAGTTAATATCGGCGACAATAGATGATCGTCGCGGTATACATCACGAATTGATGATGGTGGAAATTTTATCACTAGGTGTCGGCCGACCCAGTGATGCAGAGGGTTAGACATTCGCCAACCTAAAGCCCCTGGGGCGGAATGTAGAATGCGTACTGATGAGAAGTTCTATACTATGACAAAACGGTTATCCAGTGCTCCTTGGTTTGTGATGGTACCCTACCGACATTAATCAGTGACGAATTCAGTCAACTAAAAAATTTATTACTGTATAACATATATATATTAACATCGAGCCCTGATAAAAACTAATTTATTGCTCTACTATCTATTAACTAAAAAAAAACAATAGACAGTAGTTTGAAAGGGATGCATCTTGTCTCAGGTAAAAAATGAAAACAGTATACGTCACGGTATGCAACTTTGCTACAAAACTGCCTGGCCAACAGAATAAGCAGTATCACTACGCCACAGTAGTATTGAGGCGTGAAGGGTTGATAATGTGATTTTCCCTTTTTATAAAATATTGCCATTTTTATGTCTTTTCTATCTAATTAGATATTGTTTTTGTCATGAAATGGGATGATCTAGCTAATAATCAGATAAGCTATCTTCTTCTATAAGCTATTACATGACCAAACATTCAAATGTCATAATGCTATTATTTGACACATTAAAATAGATCACTACTGCCTTTGTAGGTAGACTGAAATGTTTACCATACACATTTATCTGTACTATCATGTAAACGTGTACAGAATACTTTATGCCTTTAGTTCATTCGAATTTAATTAGCCATAGTCAAAATGGCGCTAGATCAGTTACATTAAAAGGATAGGTTCAACATTATAGCAATGATCAATCCATAGTAATTAGCTCTTATAGTCGTAGTAGGTATAAATTAGTGAAAATGACTAAAACCATCTATAGTTATTTAAACAGATGTGTAAGCGATCTCCTTTATAGTTCAACCATATGAATTGTGAAGCAACTAATCAATGATCACAAACGATTAGGTCACCTAAATATTAATCGAGTCAGAAATATCAACCATTGGGATCTGGCTTAGTGGCCTATCGGCAAAACATTCGCCGAGGAGACAGACGGTGATGGGTTTGATTCATAGAGGGTCGTGGATATCCACTGACGAAGGGTCCACTACTAGGACAAAACTTCTATTCAGTGCTTACTGGTGGTCAGTGGTTCTCTCATTCTGAGCATTTCGTGATACCAAATTGGTAATCTCCACATTAGTTGGATTGAGATGGCTTTGTGGAGATCATTGTTAATTTATTTTTCATAATCGTAACAGACTAATCTCGGTTGGGTACTATTTAAAAACAGTGACCATTGAACAGCTGTTTAGTCCTATAAGGAAACTCCTAAACAAAATACACCTTCTAGCACACCAGGAAATCGTTCCCGAATGATCGTCATTCGAATCTCGTCACTTAACTCCCAACTAGTGGTGCTAACTGTTAAGCGTGCAAGATATCTGAAGAACCTAGAACTAATTTTGTAGTGGCAGTCGAGTGTGCACAATGCTAGGGAGTCTGATACTGCAACTAATATGCTGTTCAGTGTTTCAGGTTTTTTTACTGATGATCAACTGGAATCATTCTGTGAAGAATAAGCAAGACAAATTTGTACAATCATTCAAACTACTCACTAAAATAAACTAAAATAGGGATGAAAAGGATATCGATTTATTAAACATTTTTTCTTTACAAAGAGTTTGACAAAAGTTATGGTAAGTCATGATAATCATCAGAGTAATTCAAGATGAGCGTTTTATGTTAGTTAAAACTCGTTTGTATTTCAGTTTTAATGTTTATTCTTAGTGTTGAAACTGATACATTTTTTGTTTCAGCTATTAAGACGCTATGCACTGAGCTAACGAAACTGAACAGCTACTAATTTGTTCAATGAACTTGAATGTACTAGTAACGGTTTGTAATTTTGTGTTGGGTTCGAATTTTAGCATGAACATCGACAGCAGAATATAGGTGCATTTAGCTGGTAATTACTAGGCATGACAAAAAGTTCACACTGAATCCGACTGATAGCAAATCTAGTGTTTCACAGGATATTCTGAGATAATCTGCTAAGTAACCATATACAACAACAAAGACTAAAGGCTGGTTTGAGTATCAATAACTAGAAATTACAAATCCTTAAATGTAATTTGTAAAGAAGAGTTCGACGAATAGATTGGATATAAATTAACAATTAGTAATAGATTTAAATGAAATTGCTTACAAATTTACCAATCGATTTAGGTAATCTTTTAATGAGCTCCATTTACCAATACTTGGTTTTCATTTGTGGTGTATGAGACGTATATTAAATTACTTTGTGTTATTATGACTAGTAAATGTTTACAGACTGGTTAGAATGAATGGAAAACTTTGAGTTATATCTTACTTACCTCCACATCCAGGATCGTATCTTGAAACATATTACTAGACTACTAAGCTATCTTTTAGCCATTTAGTTATCCATCATCAGTTTATTGGGCATCATCTTGTATCAACAGAATCAATGGTCACAGCCTTTAATTAGAATGCTTGAAATTCATCTAGTTGTAATTGACTAAAGAGCTCATTATCATTAGTGAGAGAGGGGGGGAATCGTGGAGATTGTTCACGACTAGAATCCCAAACCTAGCTGGATAATTACTGCAAACTAGGATGTACTGTGCAACTAATTTTCAATGATTTCCATATAACCGTTTACAAGTAAACTTTCTTTACAGTGAATAATTCCCTTAACCCAACCCTACTCCAATACCATAGTTAGTGAACCAGCTAACATTAAAGTAATATATCGAGGTGAATACTGAGATATTTTAGTGTTTAACATATGTGGAGAATGTATTCTTTCTATCACTTTAAAAGGATTGTGTTGTTTGACCTTGTAATTTCTACTTACCTTACAAAACTTCAGTGATCTCATCACTATTACATTAAGACAATTTGTCCCTTTGATAAATTGGTATACAGTGACTAATTCATATAATCTACTTTCACTAAAAGTTGAATTTTTATTACCTACCCATGAATTTGTATAGGTAATTTTCTTATTGTTAACTACTAGGTGAGAAATTACAAGTTTTATCAATATTACTTTTATAAACATCAAAAATCATCCAGTAGCATATTTGACCTACACGTAATTTGGCATATGTAGTTAAAAGTAATATAAGTGAACATGTACTTTTCCTAACTTTGTCAGAGTTATTCAACAGCTAAGAAAAGTGTTACAGCGAAAAATATAGTGCTGAATATATCTTCCACATATGAATTAAAGCTTTTATACACTTCGAATAACATTCAGTATCGATTAGATGCTTATATGCTTTACACTTTAAGTTACATCGGGTCATATACAATACAGTAGGATGTTTATTTATAAGTACATTTCAAAGATATCCCTGTTTTGTTTCAAGTTCTTTACCTAGTGACAAATGATCGTAACTTTATATCTTTATGTGATCTACAGTTATTTTAAGTAGTTTATAGTCGGTAGAGAAAAAAATGAAGTTCAATAATGCAAACAGATATTAATACGTATGACACTGCTGTATATTACCGTAATTATATATTAGAATATCAGAACAAAAATAATTACATCTACACGCATATTTCGGATACTAACTCTCATAAAACCATGTTTTACATAAGAAAATTAAAAAAATTCTTAATTTGCATCCTAGTAACTGAAATAAATACTTAAATCGTAATTCTACTGAAGAAAAATTACATTTCAGTAAGATGTTTGTAGGTAAGCATGAACTTATAAGGGATCGTAAAAGGCAAATTTCATTAAAGATATTTACATACTGCATTACGAAACATGCTCTAGATTAGATTCATAGGAGGGTATCAATTACATAAACAAAATTGAAGTAACTGTTCAATACTGCATGATTCTGTAGATGTTATTGGTTTGTGATAAAAAATGTCTCTGACATTTATGTTCATTACAAGTTAACTTCATTCTTGCAATAACAAATGTAAACATGAAATATAGTAAAATATAGAAGAATACATATGATTCATGTAGTGCACAAACAGAATAATTTTGTCAATTTCGACGTCGCGAATTGATCTGGATCAAACAGCCAATGGTCACCTGTAAACAGTGGACATCTGTTTCGTCCTGGTGTGGAACTCTTCATCAGTGTGCATCCACGACCCCACGGGGGGTCGAACCCAGGACCTCCTGGTACCGCAGAGAACGCTTTGTTATAAGACCATTGAGTCGGCTCCCAACGGTTGATATTTCTAATTCAGTCAATTCGCGATACATTTCCGCGACCTCATCCATGCCATCGGTGAGTTACTGCCTCACATCCGACATGATTGAACTCCACCGGTCACATTTGCACTTAGGACTCCAGGAATTGCCTCGAGGAGTTAGTCACTAGTGAGCACATATTACTTATAACTGGGGGTTATGGAGAGAGAATTATTTTGTTTGAAAGTTCATTCATTCCAGCATTACTGATACCTCATACAGTGACCATTTAGTTAGTTTATATATATTTCAATAGCGCATCTGCATTTTGAAGCCTCGTGAAAACCTTAATAATCAGGTTTAATTGCATTCATCTTACGAGTCCTAAGTACGACGAAACGTGATTTTAGATTGCACTACTAATCATAACCTATCTATTTCATTGACAATCAAAAGTGACTGCAAAAATATTCAACTCTGAAAATCAACAACGCGATTATTCAGGTCTTTAAATATCCAGGTAATTTACTGTGTGAATATAGTTTTTACAAGAGGAATTTCGAAGATGAATTTCAATATTTTCTCGCTGTCTAATTACTTTTACATTTTATCTGTTTATGTATTTATGTAAGAATATGGTAAATTTAAGCGCATAAAGGAGGAGGAGGAGGAGGTTGGAAACAATGTAGTAACAACTAATAGTTTCACTAATGAAAGTCGATATAATGTGTTATTGTTGTTGTTGTTCTTTCATGTGCCACTCATGTTCATTGTTATGTTAGTTAGAGTTGTTATTGGTAATTACTTTTCCTAATTATTAAATAGTGTAATACAGGAGCTTAATGATAAATAGATAAATTGTATAGTTTCATATTCTATGTTTCTGTACGATACGATAACACAATATAGAAGGTAACATAGTAGTACATTTATAGACATGAAGTAACTAAAAAGTAATTATCTCTTGAAAAGTACATCTTACTTGTCAATATTTCAGTAAAATGTAATTTACAGTAATTAATTTCTGTCTGATTTATTCAATACTAACAAAGGAAAATATCATTTCTATGTTATTCTATGCACTTATACTTCCGAATAAATCTGTTTAACATTTTTTCATTTCTCCTTTTAAACTAATATGATACATTTCACTAATAGTATTGTTATGATGCGAAGAAACTTGATCGGTTGAGCGAAATGCCTATTGGGTGTGCCTACTCGGTAAATGCGCGACTACCCTATGCCCAGTTGATCCCAAGCCGGAGATAGAAGAACCAATTAGACAGAACCAGAATCGTATTATATTTCCAAACATTCCCATATATATACAAATCCAGACCACACCGTTAACCAATTAGGAAACTAACGTTAATACAAAATAGGAGTAATAGTGAATGTGAACTGGAGTACGTATACACAATTGATTAACCGTAGTTCATCAATAAGAAATGATTTACTAACAGTTAATGTGTCAATCGGGAGGATAGGGCAAAGGGTGACTGGATGATAATGGAAATAAATTGTTCGACTTGAATATAACCAAAATTATTGAAATAGTCTACAGAAACACAGTTTTCGAGGATAATCAATCTTCTTTAGGTGCCTGGCATATTAAGTATTTACTGACAAAAGCAACTAAGTAAAATCTAGATTTCACCTGTTTTCATATTATCACTAGTAGATAAACTATTTCATATTTTTCCGATGTTACAAGGTAAACACAGAAAGGATAAGAATTTACTAATCACTTATTAAATAAAGCATTAAACTACACTAAATGTTCAAAATTTGAAACAATTAGCACAGTTAAAACAAGTATTTTAATATCATTAACCAACATTTTCAAACCATGTTCAACTGATTGTCGTAAAGAAAATTACTTCAGAATGAAGAGGAAGTGGATAGACTAGACGAGTTTAAACATGTATCATATTTTTAAAAAACCAGATGCTTCACTTGCTGTCTCACGTACAGACTATGGGTAATAAATTCTTAACAAGGATTAATTTTAGATGATTTGGGCTATGCACTCAATCAATATCTCAGCCTGAATACCGTTATTTGGTTCAGTAAAGACCTAAACATTAAACATCACGATTTATGCACAATTTTTTTCACTTTTGACAATAAGAGCTTCCTAAAGATTGGTTAAGGCGTTTTGGAAGCATGCTTATATTGTAACTGGGTCGGATATGAGAGCAGTAACATAACATTAACTTCACCATCTTCAGTTGCAACGAATTGAATCTATACATACATTATATCAAATTTTAGGTTACTTATCACTGACTTAGTGACTGAAAATAGTATCCTGAGGTTATCATGAAATACTCATTAATGACTAACTTCAAGAAGAGTTCTAGAATTCCTAACGTTAAGCTGTGGATCGGAGAGTTAAATCATAGAGAGACTAATATCATAGATGACAAGATAATGTTGCTCAGTATGCAAAATGATTGAAGTTGAAATTTAGAACTATATATTGGATTTAATGTGCCTAAGGCTGTGGCTTAATGTTTGCTTTCGACTGTAGCGATCGAAACAGCTGTCTTGCTCTACCTAGTTTTCCAAGGTTGTCTAATAGTACTGAATATCATCCTAAAAGTCAAATGTATGAGATAAACAGAAGTTTGGATTTGTATCTTATAATCACTTACCGGACTGCAAAAATTATACCTGGTGAAAAACTGTTGAAAGTTGAAATCTTCTTAGTGGATCGATTTTCTGTTTAACATGATGCATGTCAACAATGATCAGCTATAACAATCAATCGAATAGATCACAGATAATTTTAGTTCGTCTGTAATGTTACTCAACATCTAGGGTAAGTGTTATGTTAAAACTTTGTATATATACAACCAAACAGACATTAAGATGCATATATGTTCCACATTATAATCTATACAGAACTGCTGGTGAATATTCACCTACAAGTAATTAAAATAGACGAGTTGAAAACTGTAAAAGCTTTCAATGCATGACATTGTCATGATACACTATGTTTTGAATGAATTTTCCTAAGCTTATTATCTTTCATCAATGTCTGGAAGTGAAATTATCAGTCTGACATCTAGGACTATGTCGAAAAATCAACCTTTAATACATACTTTTAAGAAACAATGTAAACATGCATTACATGAGATAGCATAAAATGCCTCATTGATGACTTATCAAATTAAAACTGGTAAACAAACTGATTGTAAAAGATTATTCATATAGTGAATCATAATGTTTAAGATGATTTCGTCATGAAAACAAGAATCTTAGAAGAAAGATCTATGGATCTATATCACTACTACTACTACTACTACTACTACCACTACTACTACTACTACTACTACTACTACTACTACTACTACTACTACTATTACTATTACTATTATTACCACACAAAATATCATATTCCATTATGCTGTCACAGAATCTGTGCTTCACAAATGTTATTACATGTATTGTTTACTAACATATATGTGTGCTTGTAATAGGAAAATTAAAGCACATTAAATTGGGACAAAATCTGTCATAAAAACGGTGATTTGCTGGAAATGCATTACTGTTTCCAATGATTAATGCTCTTCGCACAATATGTTTAACTGATCAAAAGCAAGAACTTTTTCACACTATTCATGGATACATAAGAGGCTTATACACAGAAGTCAGAAATGCGAATTACTAAATGCAAACCCATTTATCGCTGCTACGTCTGAACTTCTTTGGCTTGACTCCTGGTAAAGTAATAGATATACACCATTACTAGGATGAAACAGCTATCAAATATTTACTGGCCTTCATTAGTTGTCTCGTTACAACCAATCTGTTATATCGATTTACAAGTTTCACTGTGTTTGTCTAATGGCTCTAAGAACCTTCTATATTCTAATCCAGAATGTTCATATTACTCATTTGGATTGCAAACAGCAGATGCATTTTAGTTTAGTTATGGGCAGTCAACAAACTAAAAACATACCAAAATTCAGAAAGTTGTTGACACTTCTTTTGTCCAAGTTAGCTAAAGCTACCCGATTTATAGAAAACTGAGAAATAGACCACAAATTTTCAAATACGGAGGTGAATGCGATCTACTTAAACAAGTAAAAATAAATCATTTGCCCCACATTTTCAGCCTCAGTCAATTCCCTAAACACAATGTTGATTATCTAACCCCATCAGTGTGACAACTGTGTAACTTCCAAGATATTTTGTCGCCGTAAATCTCTACATTTCACAAAGGTTTCAAAAGTGTATCTGAAAGTTAGCTATTACTGATCTAGACGTAGAGCACCTTTGACAAAATCTTGAGTATTTTGGTACAGTCTCTGATCATAATATAGAAGTAAATTGCTATGTAGTCCTAATTGGGTATTAAAAGATTAAATCCACAATACACTGGCAGTACACAACACAGACCAATACTTCTATATATTTTTGTGCAATATTAAGTTTCATCGTTGACCGTAAATTTTTTTAGTTGGACTGATATTCAGATTGAACTATAGTTACCTTCAATTCATTTGAAACACCTAAGAAGACGTCAATATGTGAATGGCATATTTATTATTTTAACAAATATCACTCTTTCTGTATTTTGCTTCATATTGCCTAAAACAATTATTCAAATATCAAAGAAATAATCCAGTCACAAAACAGAATATGTTCAAAGGTTCCACACAGCTGGTAACGAATATACGTCATTCTTTCTAGAATACATTAATATGTATGCACATTTATTCTATTCCTTTAGTTCTCTTCTAAATTATAATACCTTATGAGAATCACCTAAACCTAAATGGGTTTGTTTCACAGCAGGTAAAACACTTCACTTTCGATCAATCAATCACAAGTTCGAACTCTTCTCCACCTAATTCATATAAATCTAACTATTGTTTAAAGCTGATTATCTAAAGGAATACTTAGAAAATGTGTTATGAAAGTTATGTCTTCATTGATATACAAAAATGGATTATATATTAATAAAATATATGACTTCAGAGTAAAGTAATATGATTCATAAATAGTATTATCTTACATTAAATCTACAACATAGATACTGAATGTCCGTTGGCCTGAAACCATCAGCATCAGCTTACTATGGGAGAGGACAAACCAACTTCCAGCCGGAAAGAAAATTAGGAAAAGACGATGGAAATGGATAGGACAAACACTACGCAAACCATCAGACTGCATCACAAGACAAGCATTAACATGGAATCCTGTTGGGAAACGGAAAAGAGGAAGGCCAAAGAACACGCTGCGGCGAGAATTGGAAGCAGACATTAAAAGGATGAGCAGCAACTGGAAACAATTGGAAAGGATTGCTCAGGACAGAGTTAAATGGAGAACACTGGTGAGCGGCCTATGCTCCTCAGCTAGGAGTAACGGGCATAAGTAAGTAAGTAAATCTACAACATTCATTTAGAATACGTAACAGCTGACTAATGTATCCAGTTTTACAATAGTTCACTGAATCAAAATGTAATTCTGCATTACGTAATTATTTGCAAACCTTACAAATAACAAAGAAACATAGTTTAATAATTTTTATTATCAGTTTTAATTATTTAACTGAAATAATAAATTACTCACCAACTTTTTACTTATTTGATGGAATAAATCATTGATTAGTTTACATTGATGTGTTGTATGATTCATTTCTTTCAACATACTTGAACTGGTTGATTCTGTTGTTGTAATTGTTGTTGGTGTTGTAGTTGTTATTGTTGAACTGGTTGATTTATATCCATTATAAAGTTTTCTTGACTCTACAGATGAATCTCTAAGTGGGGGATACATACGCGGAAAATGATGTTGTTTATTTACAAATTGTTCTCTACTACTAGTATGATTAAATTTTTCATTAGTATTACTCGAAATATAATCATTTTGTAGTATTAATTTGTTTGAATTAGCTATTGTAGCTTGATAACTTGAAATGGAAGAACTTGAATCATCTATATGACAATTATTTAATATGGATGTTTTATCAATTGATCTGTGCAAGTCATTATATCCATCGCTTCTATCAAAATCATCATCTTTTAAATTATCATTACTATTATTATCTAAACCATTCTCTTTGAATTGTTTCAACAACCAATTCATTAAAGTTTCATCATTATCAGCATTATCACCATCATCATTGTTAGAGTCTATGACATTGGAGTTCTTATCATTCATATTTTTCATTTGTTTGGAATTATTTCGAGTTAAATTAATTAAATCATTATTATTATTATTATTATTAATCATACTACTATTATTACTATCTACTTGATAATTATCAATCACTTTTGTACATAATGGTGGTAATGAATCCACATCAGAACAATAACTTTCACGATAATGTGATAATCTATACTTATCATTGAATGAACTCCATTGTCCTTTATTATTAATACAATTACTGTTGTGTACATTGTTTAGATCTGTAATACTTAATTCTTCCAGCATTTTGTTTATATGTTAATATGTAATACAGAATTTCCGTCTATTTGATTAATGAAATTTTCTATAAACAGAAAGAATAGAATACTAATACACAATATGAAATCATATGTATATGATACAAAATAAGCGGTTGGCAATATTTTCATTTTTAGCTACTTTGGATAATTTTATGAGTACTTCTTGTATAATAAAAAAAGGTGTAATCTACATTCGACACTTCTTTTCTAGCATCAAATTATCATTAACTAAACGATATAAACGTGTTACTATAGTTATACAAGATTTGTTAGATACAAAAGAAGCCGTAAATATCGTTAAATTTAGGACTTCAAGTGATATTTTTCGTGCAAGTTGTACAGAAATATGTAACACATGTCTACTAAATGAATGAAAACATGATAGTATTTGCTGGATTTAACGATGAAAGTAAACACTAAATATATTTTAGTTACCCTAAATACGATATACATAACATTTGGTTTAAACTCAGTGCAATAAAATACTGCGTCTTGTATGTGAAAGTATTTTGACCAAGTTGCTTTGAATGGGGGGGAATATGATTTAATAAAAGGTCAGTTGGTCTTCAAATTAACAATTAGTATCCATTTATGAAAATAGAATGAAAATTAACAGAGAATGACTAATATGTATTTTGTATTATCTAAATATTTTTGAAATTTCGAGAACTAATCATAACTAAGAAACAACTTAAATGCAGATAAATCAACCTAATGGTAATCGAAAAAAAACTTTAAAGATGAAATAAAACTCGGACAATAGTAACATAATTGATAAAATGGGTTCGTATCACTTAATAATGAACATGGAGCAGATGTAAATGCACGGGTTGGTAAAGCAAGGGTATAGTTTCTACAATTGAAAAACATCTGCAACTCAAAATAACTATCAACCATTATTCGAAAGATACAAATATTTATAAACAGCTATTTGTGCAAAATACTTCCGATCCCTCGGCCACCTATCATCATCAGTAACATTCTCTGGCAGAGAACGAACCAAACAACTTCCAGCCGACGAAGAAATTACGAAGCTGGAGGTGAATAAGACACACATTGAGTAAATCACCAAACTGCATTACGAGACAAGTACCAACTTGAAATCCTCAAATTCAAAGGAATAACGGAAGATCAAAGAACACATCGGGTGAGGAATTGTAGGCAGATATGAAAAGAACGAGCAACACTTGGAAAGAACGTTGATGGTGAGATGAAGACAGAGTTTATTGGAGAATGCCGGTCATTGGCCTATGCTTCACAAAGAGGTAACAGGAATTGACTAATTCATCAGTGATGAATTACAGGTTTCCAATATGTCTATAGGTTTCATTAATTCCTTAAAAGAATAAAATGACTTCATAATCATGTATGATATTTAATTCTTTTAAAAGTGATACATTTAATATACTTTAAATTTTACAAAAATGACGCTTCTATTATATCAATTTACATAAATATTGGACAATGTAATACATTGAATTGATTAACTCATATAAGAATGTAACAGATGTAAGAATGTATATTACACTATAAATTATCTATCTACTTTACAAAATGATAAAAATAAAATTACACTTTCTATCAAGTATCCAAATTGAAAATTCTAAATTTAGTAATAATAAATACCGAATTTCTTTTTTGCGGGAGGTAATGATCACTTTTACAAACAATTCAACAATGAATAACACAGATGTGTAGTAAAAAACGTGTTATGATAATCAAAAAGAAGTTGAATATTGTTTTTTTTTAATTTTTACTTAGTGAAAATGTAGTTATCGGTTACTGGTTATAAGAAGAGAACATCTATACAGGTAATTCAATCAATCAATGCCTCTTATCCCAACTGGAGCATAGACCGCCAACCTGCATTCTCCAACCAACTCTTTCCTGGGCTTTTCTTGCAGGTCTTCTTAAATGCTCTTTATTCTCTTCATGTCTGTTTCCAATTCCTGACAAAATATGTTCCTGGGTCTTCCTCTATTTCTTTGGCCTTTAGGATTCCAAGTTAGTGCTTGTCTTGTGACACAGTTTGATGGTTTCCTCAGTGTGTGTCCAATCCATCTCCAGCGTCCTTTTCTAATCTCTTCCTCGGCTGGATGTTGATTAGTTCTCTGCCACAGAAGGTTGTTGTTGATGGCAACTAGCCAACTAATCCGAAGAATCTTGCGCAGACAGGTGTTTATAAATGCTTGTATCTTCTGAAGGATACTTTTCGTAGTTCTCAATACAACTTTCAGCTCCATACAACAGAACTGTCTTCACATCTGTATTGAAAATTTTGACTTTAATATTGACTGAAAGTTGATTTGAGTTGAAGGTGTTTTTCAGTTTTAGAAATGCTGCTTCTGCCTTACCATTCCGCGCATTCACATCCGAATCAGACCCTCCTTGTTTGTCTATTATGCTGCACAAATATGTAAACGTTTCAACGTCTTTATTTACAGGTGGTTAGTATATGCCATTTAACATG
This sequence comes from Schistosoma mekongi, assembly GCA_034768735.1. Classification (NCBI taxonomy): domain Eukaryota; kingdom Metazoa; phylum Platyhelminthes; class Trematoda; order Strigeidida; family Schistosomatidae; genus Schistosoma; species Schistosoma mekongi. The sequence goes on from CM068305.1 coordinate 21,501,128, forward strand.
TAAATAATACAAGATATACAATAGAATTTATGCACTTTACAATATTTTACTATATGAACTAAATGATTACAAGTACTTTATAGTTGTACATTACATAATTATTTTAAGACTATTAACTATTATTTAAAAAGTGTACAAACTGACTAATAGATAGTACTGATAAGTGGTAATCTTCAAAAAGACGTATCTTTAATGTCAAATGGATTCAAGTCCCACCCATACGATTCTTATGTGTGTTAATCTAGTCACGAATTATAACATCACTGTTAAGTTCTCAAACACTTTTATACTACCTATATAACTAATATATTTACTTTTATATCTTAATCATTCTCTAAACGCAGTGATATTTTTGTACTTAATTCTGATACATGTTATCCTATCTTTATCTATTACTAATTATTCGGTATACATATTAGTTTGAAAAATCGCTGTTCACTTAAAGAGTCGTTATGAAAGTAAGCTTCCTAATCTCAATTAGTGACTTCTTATATGGTTAAAGTATGAAGTCACGTTCCTGGTAATCAATACTATACTAGTAGGTTTTTGCAACAGCACCTTTAGGATTATAATTAATCAGTTGACAGGCATTGAGTGATTCAACTCAAAGGCATTTGGTTACCGTGTGTTTGTGATTATTAACATTTTGATGTAGGTACATTCTCGTGACGAATCCAAAATCGAATGAAATGTAACCGTTGTATTCCGTTCCCAGCCACATGCTATGTTAATCAATACAATACTTTCAAAGTTCCCGGTACAAACTACCAAATTAACTAGCATTATGACAAAATTAAAATTATTAATAGTACAAATAATTGTTCTCATTCAATAACAAATGAATCTTAATTATAATATGAAACATGTAAAAATGACTTTCACTATTGATATATGGCTTTTGGTGACATCTGTATGAAAATATAGCGAAATTATTCATAAGTCATAAATGTCTAGCATAAATGCAAGTAATTTAACATTGATCTGTATTTGTGGAATTCTTTTCAGCTAAAAGTTCCAGAGTATCTTTAATTAAACTAACTTAGAATTGTTATATGCATTCAGAAACATATAAACATTCTAAGGACTAGTGTCAGTTAGTAAATTCTGCTTTACTATCACAACTTTCTAATGATATCAACTATGTAATACAGAATTGATGTTTCATTGTAGTGTAAGACATATCATAAGGATCTATTCGACTCTGTTATCACAGCATGGAAACGCTTCCTTGAAACAAGGAAATTTATTATTGACACTAATAAACTTTAATAGATTCTTTAAATTGAAGTATTTAACTGACATAAAGAAAAAGCTGTTACTATTTACCTGTATCAACAAATATATAATTCAATTGGGATGGTTATTTTTGTGGAGATTGCTTATTTTATTTGGTTGAATATATCACAGATTGATGTTGGCAGGGTACCACTGAAAACCAGGGAGCACTGGACAGCTGTTTCGTTCTAATGTGGGGTGCGCACTGCTGAGGAGTTCCACACTAGAAAGAAATAGCTGTCCAGTGCTCCCTGGTTTTCAATGGTACCCTGTCAACATCAATCTGTGATATATTCAATCAAATAAAATATATAATTAGTGTTTATTCAATAGTTTACAAAAAATACTTGTAGATTATTTTTGTATATCTGTACTAAACCTTTTATATTTCTAAACATACTAATCAATAGATGCATCAATAATCATAAAGCATATTTATGCTAATCATCTATCAGTTTAGTAACTAAATTAATCCATGTAAAATTAGCATTGGTAATTTAATGTTAGTTTTACAGTCCATTCATCAAATCAATGTAGACAGAATAGATAGTATACATTTGTAAGCATTTAAATCACTTAATTATTATAGTTTGTTAATAAATGTAGCACGTGATTTGCAGCTGAGCAGGTTTTGTTTTTTTTTCTTCTATTTGAGATGATTTTATAATTTAATCAGTACAAATAAACATGAATCATGGTTACTAGTGTATTTGTAACTATCTAATAAATAATAAATTGGTGAGGATATCAGTAATACTTTCAGTAGTAAATGAATGTCGTATATCTAGTAATGTTTGGTATTCTTTTTCTATTCGTTTAATGTTTAAGTGCAACATATTTGGTATGCCGGTCACCTAAAGAAAATTAATTATCTTCGAGAACTGTGTTTTAGAACATTATTTCAATTAGTATAACTATGGATAATGTAAACATTTCATTTCTATGACTGTTACGTTCCCTTTACCCGATCCTCCTGTCTAGTATATTTACTCTTAGTATTTTGTTTATTACTATGAACTATAACTACTTAGTTGTGTACAAGTTGTCCCCATTCACTGCCACTATTTCCTTTGTTCTGTATCAATGTTAGATTCGTGATTGGTTTACTGTGTGGTCTAACTTTGTGTATATATATTGGCATGATTAAAATGTAATATGTTCCGGATCCTGTTTCCGATTCTGGTTCTCATTGGCGTTCGCTAAAACCAACCGAATTTTCTTTTTGCGTCATGACAATATTAACATGTCACAAGTTACCCACAACTTATCTACAATGAACATGCCAATACTACGTATACAGCATGGATGAAAAAAACCACTATAGTAAACGTTAAAACTTGAAACAAAATTACGCTTCAATATACAGTACATATTAACTGAAGGAACCGGAAAAAAACTGATGAATATGCTGAAAATAATATACGCTTTAAATACTAACAACATCATAGCAAACATTAACTGCAGAAAATATCATGTCTAATTGAAAATAATGTAAGTATATCATTAAGTAATTCATTCTAAATGGCAAATATTACTTTACAGTAGACTACATTACATAAAATAATTTGTAATTATTTCGATGAACTGGTTCACAACAAAAATTATCATCTACAATGTATCAGTTCACTGGATTCTAGAAAAATCTGGAATTATTACGTAATTGAACAATATTGAATCGGAGCGACTTTTGCTTTTATTCCTTCGTCTGAAAAATATTGTAGTAGAACTACAATACTACGTTTGACATTTGAAACATGATTTCTAAAACCTAAATACCACTTGGCATATGTGTATTTACGTCTTTATGCTTCGATAAGTGAAAAGTTGAAAAAAGAATAGGCACGAGAAGAATAAAAAGTAAAAATTCTAACGGTTTTTCAGGTTAACAAAGTAAAAATGTTAAACATCTGAGTATATTAGTTCGACACAAGTTACTGTATCTTTGATTCTCGACACCTTAGATTCTATTTCATATATTTTACTAAGGCAGTTTGTAGCCCTATAAGGTAAATAAGAAGTTGTTACCTATGAAGTCATTCGTACATGAAGTATGATACTTGAACGTTATTCATATTGGATGAGAACTGTGTACTAATCGTAATTGTAAACCCTTTGAACTGTTGGATATATGATCAGTGTTATAAATGCATTTTACCTGCTTTATGACCTAAATATTCCCGTTTCTATTGTGGACTGGATCATGCATTTACATTGTTATAGATTTGTAACTTAAACAAAGGCAGCTAGATGTTTCTGTTTACCTATGGTATGACTTTTACAACTGATACTGTTTCGTAATGAAATCTAAGCTTTTGTTTGAATGAATCATAGATAAAGAAAACATCTAGTTGAGTAGTATACTACATGTAATGAAAGGCAGTTTTAGGTAAAATCTATAAACATTAATAATACAGTCTTATCATAATACGAATCTATGCAGTTAATTACTGACACACGAAATCATTTTTCTCTTCTGCACACACATTTCTACGAATGATGAACCGCATGAAAGTGTATTACAATATAAAGAAAACACTAGATATAATTGCTCATGTGGTCAATATTTTCTTAAAAAATTTGTCTGAATGAACTGTCAATTGTCAGATAGTTAAGTGTGTTACATAATAAACCCTGAACTTAGGTTTCTGTTTAACTAGAAATTGTCAGTAAGGTTTGTCTACAATATAATGAAAACTAATGGTCTGTGTATGATTCTATCAAGTGTTATAGTCTATTACCTAAGTGATGCACAACTAATTTCAAGTAGAATTTAGTCATTTTACACTGATCGATTACTAAACAGTAACCAGTATAAACTGTGTCACATGCTTAATACTTAATCAGCGTCTGTCAATCATGCTACAATTGTGACCACTAGTCTACGTCGCTAACTATTTTCAACTAGTAACGTAAAAATTAAAAAAATAACATAGTTGTGTACTAATAAAATATCAATTAAAATAAATTTAAATGAGTAAGTAATGTACGTGAGTGGTGTATTTCGTTTTCATGATAAGTATTTACTCCGACTAATTAAACAGTCCTGGTTAACAAGCCAATAACAATAAAACTGCATGAGTGACTTTTAATTCGACCAAACAAGGACTATATTTAATAATTCAACCTTGGAATATGGAATAGATTATGTTCAGTTGTAATAACTGGAATAAATACGTTTTGCCTTAATATAACGTTCAGGAGTATCCCGCTTACGTACCTCCAGCTAAAGGGGAAGCTATCACAACTGACGAATTGTATGTTAAATCATTAGTTAACTTGTTTATTTGAAGAAAAGTGCATTAGTCCTTTGTTGAAACCTTTACTTAGCCATTTTTGACAGTCATTCGACATGACTAAGATAAAAATAGCAATATTTAGTAAACTCAGAATATTCAGCTTTTATATTCATCACTTGACATAATTTACAAAATACAATGAAATATGCCTGGAGGCACATGTCTAGATCTACATTACATGGTAGAAGTATTAACCACCTACGGCGTGATGGTCGAGTTGTTCTCATGGTTGAAATCTGTTGAATCTTCTTTATCACTATGGTCTTAGTTTGCAGTTTTCTTCACTTCATCTGTATGTTTGTATTTTCATATTACTTCACATCTCATTCCTTCTTTGATTTTTAATATACACGTTTACTCTCATTATCATTATCTTATTATCACAAAAACTGTCTCCACATAGGTTTGCCATTTTTCATTCTCACACCACCTTAATCTAAAGACTATCACAGTTACTGCATCTCGACATAACTAATTTCATATTTCTCATGTTTCACAAATTCCCTTCTTCAATTATTAATTGATCAATAAGAACTACTTAGTCACAATTGTACATAACAACTAATCACATTCTTATACTTGTTCATTGACCTGTAATTTGTAAAATGCTTCTTTAAATGTTCTTCTGTCATTTTATGTTCATCAATTCCTAAATTACGTTCCTTCACTTTTTCTACATTTAAGTAAGTTCACTTCTAGATGGACTTGACAGATTAATTGAAATAACTAGTCAGTCATCCATTACATAATATTATAAATATAATTAGGTATAAAGTGGTAGACGACATCCATAATTCTCACAGTGTTAACTAATTGCATCGTATCTATCATGTTATTCCACTTTCTAGTTAATATAGTAGATGACTGCATCATATTAGTGTAACTTGGAGAGTCTTTAGTTATCAACAACTGTCTCCAATGTATATAACTGTACAACCCGATCGACATGTTACTAAAGGTGAAAATTACAAAATGAGAACATGAATAGTTCACTGTAACATGCAGCATATGTCTAGTGAATGAATAAGAAGTGGTTAGAAATGCATATAATTATACACTGTTGTTGTAAAATGTTCACAATATAAAGACATATAGTTACTTTAATCAGAGATAAATATCAGTTAAAGAGTTATTCAAAGATGCCATGAAATAGTGCCCATATAGTTTCATAGTCACATAAACATTACCAGTAAGTTATCTGTAATTTGAGTGACCTGAAACAATAAGATGTTAACATCGATTGGTTAATACCTAATGATAATTCTGTATATATGCAAAAGTCCTGTGATAATTAGACAAAATCGTCCTATCGTTCACCTGATAAACCCAAGAAAAGTTCTTGTCATCTGACATATTTGAAGACAGAAAACCAGAGGGCATGAAACAGCTGTTTTGTCTTGATGCGGAATTCTTCAGCGGTGTGCACCCCTGATTTCATCAGGAAGTCGAATCTAGGACCCTCAGGTCAAGCGGCAATTGTCTAACTAACAATACCACTAGGTAGAGGAAAGTCAGTTACTATTAATGACAATAGATAACAGTCTGGCTATCTTACAAGTTAATCGAGGTGTGAATTCTATCATTGGATTCCTACCAGCTTAACGATGCAGATGATTAATCACTAACCGCGGAATCTGAAAATTCTAGTTTTCATTCACTAGTAGAATTTATTGTGCGCACTGCTGAGCAGTTCCATACTAAAATATCTGTTCGTTAATTCCTAACTTTTAATGGCACCTGGTCAAGATCAATCTGTGACGAATCCAAACATAAAAAATACAATTAAATACCAATCTCCACAAACCATCTAAAATATTTTAAGACTGCCTGTCAATACTTACTTACTTACTTATGCCCGTTACTCCTTGCTGAGGAGCATAGGCCGCTCACCAGGGTTCTCCATTCAACTCTGTCCTGAGCAATCCTTTCCAATTGTTTCCAGTTGTTGTTCATCCTTTTAATGTCTGCTTCCAATTCTCGACACAGCGTGCTCTTTGGCCTTCTACTTTTCCGTTTCCCAACAGGATTCCATGTTAATGCTTGTCTCATGATGCAGTCTGATGGTTTGCGTAATGTATGTCCTATCCATTTCCAACGTCTTTTACTAATTCCTTCTTCGGCTGGAAGTTGGCTTGTTCTCCCCCGTAGTAAGCTGACCCTGATGGTTTCCGGACAACGGACATTCAGTATTTTTCGTAGGTAGTTGTTTATAAATACTTGTATCCGTCTGATGATGTTTGCAGTAATTCTCCAAGTTTCAGCTCCATACAGCAGAACTGTCTTCACGTTCGAATTGAAGGGTCTGACTTTGAGGTTAGTTGATATTTGTTTTGAGTCCCATATGTTTTTCGACTGTAGAAATGCTGCTCTGGCTTTGCCAATCCTTGCCTTTACATCTGCATCGGACCCTCCTTCTTCATCGATGATGCTCCCCAGATATGTGAAAGTATTCACTTCTTCCAGAGTTTCTCCATCAAGTCGAATTGGGTTGGTGCTCCCTGTGTTGTATTTAAGAATCTTGCTCTTTCCCTTATGTATGTTCAAACCTACTGATGCTGAAGTTGCTGCTACACTGGTTGTCTTCGCTTGCATTTGTTGGCGTGTATGTACTAAAAGAGCTAGATCATCCGCAAAGTTTAAATCATCGGGTTGCATTGTACTTGTCCATTGAATTCCGTGCACTCCCTCAGATGTGGAGGTCTTCATGATCCAATCAACCACTAGGAGGAAGAGAAAAGGTGAGAGCAGGAAACCTTGTCTGACTCCGGTCCTCACTGGGTATGCATTTGTCAGTTGTCCTCCATGCACAATTTTGTGCTGTGTTCCGTCGTAAGAGTTCCGGATGATGTTGACGAGTTTCTCTGGTACGCCGTAGTGTCGAAGAAGTTCCCATAGTGTTCTCCTGTCTACACTATCAAACGCCTTCTCATAATCAATGAAGTTGATGTACAGTGGCGAATTCCATTCAATCGATTGTTCAACGATGATGCGTAGTGTTGCGATTTGGTCCGTGGACGACCGATCCTTACGAAAACCAGCTTGTTGATCTCGAAGTTGAGCCTCCACTGAATCTTTCATTCTGTTCAACAATACTCTGTTAAAGACTTTCCCTGGTACTGACAGTAGCGTGATCCCTCTGTAGTTCTCACATTTGCTCAAATCTCCTTTCTTTGGTATCTTGATTAGATGTTCTTCCTTCCAGTCTGCAGCCGGCACTTGTTCTTCCTCCCAGATCTTTTTGAATAAAACGTGGAGTATCCTTGCTGTTAGGTCGATATCTGACTTGAGTGCTTCAGCTGGTATATTGTCAGGTCCTGCTGCTTTCCCACTTTTGATTCGTCTGATGGCCAACTTGATTTCTTCTATCGTTGGTGGAGTGACATCTATCGGGAGATCTGTAGGTGCTGCTTCGATGTCCGGTGGGTTCAGTGGAGCTGGCCTATTTAGAAGTTCCTCAAAGTGTTCTACCCACCTATTCTTTTGTTCTTCAATCTCAGTGAGTGTCTTGCCTTCTTTGTTCTTGACCGGTCGATCTGGTTTATCATGTTTATCTGCCAGTTTCTTCGTTGTGTCGTATAGTTGTTTCATATTTCCTTCTCTTGCAGCTTTCTCCGCTGTTGTTTCCATTTGTCAGCTCTAATGCTCTTCTTTACTTGCTTATTTGCTTCTTGGTATTCAGCTTGAGCCTTGATTTTCCCTGCTCATGTTCGGCTGTTGTTGATTTCTATCTTCTCGTTCCTCCATTGTTGAATTTTGCTCAATATCTCAGTGGAGATCCATTCCTTATAATGGTGCATCTTGCGGCCCAGCACCTCCTGACACGTTGACGTTAGTGCTTATTTGAGAAAGGCTGTATTGAACCGTTGTACTGCTGCCACTCCAGTTGTCCACTGCTTCTTTAGCTTCAGTTTTGTTTTAGAAACCACCAGGTGGTGGTCTGAAGCTATGTCAGCTCCTCTTCTGGTTCTTACATCTTCCATTGATCTTATAAATTTTTTATTGATACATATATGATCGATTTGATTCTCTGTAGTATGATCCGGTGAAACCCATGTAGCCTCGTGTATGCGTTTGTGGGCGAATATTGTACCACCTATAACCAATTTGTTGAAGGCACATAGGTTTGTAAATCTTTCATCATTGTCATTTCTGTCTCCCAGTTCCTGTCGTCCCATGACTTCTTCATATAGAATGTTGTCCATTCCGACTTTGGCGTTGAGGTCCCCCATCAGTATTGTCAGATCCTTTCCTCGACACTTTGCTATAATTGATTGCAGTCTATCATAAAACTGATCTTTGTCTTCGTCGTTGCCGTCGTTGGTTGGTGCATAGCATTGGATAATATTCATTGTAATCCCTTTCTTCATTGTTTTGAAAGATGCTTTGATGATCTTGGGTCCATGTGATTCCCATCCCACAAGTGCATTACGTGCTTATTTGGACAGCATCAGAGCAACTCCTCGGGTATGAGGAGCATTTTCCTCTTCGTGGCAGGAGTATAGTAGCATCTCTCCCGAAGCCAATGTTTTCTGTCCAGCTTGAGTCCAATGGGTTTCGCTGATTCCGAGTATTGTCAAGTTGTATCTCTTCATTTCTGCACCTATTTGATTTGTCTTCCCGCTCTTCCACATTGTTCGGACATTCCATGTACCTATAAAAATATTTGATCTAGTTGTAAGAAGTAGAATCGGCCTCATGACTTCCGAAGAATTTCGGCTTTCATCATGAGGCGTCATATACAATCCTTTCACTCCCAGGGTAGAGTTTAAATGGTTTATCTTGCTTAATCTGGTTTGCGTTTTTTAGCAAGTTTGGGTTTACCCTCCACCTTTACCCGGGCTTGGGACCGGCACTAACCCTAGGAGGGCTACAGCCGGAGTTCTGCCTATCAATACATTAACATAAAGATGCTGAGATTTTGATAAACATCAATATCATACACAAAAACTGGTGCTTTAAACACTTAACACCTTTAGTCAAATTTTCTTAGTCAGTAACGGATAATCTTATTCAATATCCATGTAGATCAATAAATTATCATTGATAAAATCTATATTATTGAATTCAATTCAGATTATTTATTTATGGCATTGAATAACTTTTAGTTAACAGATATTTTATTCTATAGAAAAATAGAAAATAATCAAATCGGTTACTACATAAAATTCTGATATAAATTATTGTTGTTTGATGTTATTTTAATTTGTGTTAAAGTTAATTTTATGCAATACATTAATTGATTGTTTGTAAATGAATTAATTTATGAATAATTAATAAATTGATTACGTTTTAGGCTCCAATTATTATTATTACCACTATTATTATTATTATTATTATTATTATTACATAGAAACAATTACTACTAACCATTGATATGAAATTCAGTAGAATGTTTGATTAATTTAAAAAAATATTGTGTTTCAATAAGTTACATTTCATAAGTTTCTATAACTGAAAGATTAACTTCATATCGATTTATGTTTCTAACTTACCTAGAAATAAAATGAAAGAATAATAAAGTTTATAGATGATAATTAGTTGAAATGATTGTTTTTTTTTAATAGTTCATTAGTTAAATATAATAAATTGTGATAATACATAAACATAAAACAAATCATAACAGATAAACAAAAATAAGATCCACATTCAATCAACTTAAAGTTCCGGTTTTTTATTAAGTAATGAATATTTTATAAGTGTTCTAGTTTGTTAATTACCAAAACGAGGATTGTTCAGTAAGAACAGGACAAAATAATGGGACAGAATCAAATGGCTTATTCTGATTAGAGTGATGGAGTACCTGAGAAGATAATGAATATCATACGGAATTCCTACGATGTACTACACAACAAAATCGTGTATGTAGAGAAACTTACAGATCAATTCGAAGTAAAGATTGGTGTCGGACAGGGCTGCTTACCCTCATTCTTTTTCTTTCTGCTGGTGATTGACTAAGTTATGAAAACTGCAACATCTCGGGGCAAGCATGGAATACAGTGGACAACATGGATGGAACTAGACAACTTGAAACTCCGCCTGTAGCTCTCCTAAGGTTACTACCGGTCCCAAGCCCAGGTAAAGGAGGAGGGTTGGGCATGGAGCTAGCATTCCCATCCCGTAAAATCCACGCTTGATCAAAAAACGCTAACCAGATTAAACAAACTAAACCATTTAAACTCGGCCCTGGTAGCAGAAGGAATGATTATGATGCCTCATGGTGAAAGCCGAGATTCTTCGAAAGTCATGAGGCCGATGCGCCTTCTAACAACCAGAGCAAACATTTTTATAGGTACATGGAATGTTTGGACAATGTGGAAGAGCGGGAAGACCAATCAAATAGCTGCAATGAGGGTCTATATAATCATAAAATTCACTGCTTAATAGACAACAGAGTGCACACCTTTATACAATCATTTGAAATTAATGCTATTAAGTGCTATACCTTTTTGTCTTCTCAACATATCACAAATACGATTGTTTTTGAGTTCCTATGGAATCTACCTGGCCACATTTAACAAAGATTGAAGAATCAACGGTAGATTTACTGAATCCTTCTGCTTTTATAGCTATTTTTACAAAAAATACATTTGTAATATTCCGTTAAATGATTAAATATGAAAGCTTGACAATGTAATGATTTTAATGACTCTGAGGCAGAAACAGACCCCATATAACTGAAAAGATAGTCACATCGCCTAAATCTTGGCATTACTTGGCATTATTAGAAAAATAAGATCAATTTATTGCATGAATGAAGACCATCTGTTTTGGAATCATAAGATTGCAATGACATATAATTAGTTCTTCTCTTGCTTTCACTTTCAAAAGTTTAGTAATCCAATCAGTTGATTATAGTGCCCGTATCATAAAATATTAAAACAAGAGATAGTGAGAAGGCGAATTCAACCTGTATAAGTCAGTTTGATCTCAGATGATTAGCTGATTTTTCCCGTTCAATTCTCAACAGCTAAAACAATGAATTTTAATTTTACTTTCATAAATTGTTACTTATAAACATTGCAAGATTTTTTAATACCTTATCACTCTGAGTGAAATCAAGATAGCTCTCAGTAATAAGTTCCAAGCCTATCACTATCTACTACAAGAAGAGAAAACTACCACGGAGAACAACCGGAAAGAGTTTAAGGAAGCAACAACCTCAACGTGTCCGCGGGATTTCGGCCGCGGGAACTATCATCAAGAAAGGATCTGTGTTAGTACTCTGGATAAAATCCAAGAAAGGAGGAACAAGACAGAAACAAATAGCAGTCAAGAAAGAACAGAAAAAGTAAAAATGCAGGCCGAATACACAAAAGCCAACAGACAAATTAAGAGGAGCATCAGAGATGGCAAGCAGAAATATGTGGAAGACTTAGCAAAGACGCCGGAAAAAGCTGCAAGGGGGAAGAAACGTGAGACACCTATAAGATACATCGAAGAAGCTAACTGGAAATTCAGTAAGCCAGAGTTGAGGAGAATGAACAACACTTGTGAAGAACAGGAACAGAGAGATAAAGATAGAGTTTATTGGAGAATGATGATCATTGGCCTATGCTCCATGTGAGAGTAACTGGCATTGATTGATTGATTGGTTAATTGGTTGATAATTTGTAGTGATGCAGGTGCATACGATAACAAAATTATTTACATATAATCATCCAAACGTAAATCTGAAGGCTAACAAAATTTTACTGATGATGCACTTCAAGATGACTTGATGCTTCATTCAATTCTGCAAGTCTAACATCATTTATAACATTGACACATTGATATAAATAAAAATGATTACATAACCATAAATTTCACTTCTTAACAAAATTCCTGTTACCACATAACTGCTATAGCCAAGTAAATCACCAACAGTTTATTCCATTTGTTAATTTAATAGGCAAATATTTTAAATTAGAATAGAACTTATGAGTAAATTTTTAATTAATCAACAACATCATGTTACTTGCATTTGTTATATTGGGCTCCATTAAATTGGCACATTTACAATAGACAACATAAAGTCTACTTTAATATTTAGTAGTCAATCACAAAATAAACAATAAAATGAACAATACTGTTGATTATAACAAATTTATGGAATACTAAAAGATTTGAAGATGGATTGGATTTTAGATCATGTTAATATGTTTATATCATTCATTAAATTCATTAGAGTACACTGAAGTTAATGAACAAGGCATAAGATCGGATATAGATAAGAATTAAAAACGTTTACAATCAGTTAGAATTATAAAGCTCGATTCATGATTATACTATTAAGCAACCACATGTGCTTTTGTTGTTAGCTAATACTTAATAAAACCATAGAACAAGGCGAACTGAAAATCAATTTGTTCTGTAGCATATAACAGAAATCATCAGATAAATTCATTAAACTAGGCTTTAGTGTATATTAAAATAGTATTGCTTGATTGATTGAATAAAGGCGTATGTGTTGAATGAATGATTCCATGAAATTATAGATCACATGGATAGTGAGTTATTATATATTTATTTCGGAAAACACATATTAGATATAATTGGACTGATTTTGGTTGGACGTTACCCACAACGTCTCCAGCAACCGCTTCACTGATCCTGAAAGTCTCGTCAGCCCTGATGGTCTGGTGTTTGATGAAATCTTGGCTAGTGTGCAGAAGGCTTCATTGGTTTTTGCCAATTTTCGTCACTTGTTGTATAGGCGAGACATCCGACTATTGACCAAAGGATGCGTTTACTGAGCAGTAGTTATATCCTTTTCACTTTGTGGATGTGAAATGTGGCCATTTAAGATAGAGGATATTCGTAGGCTCCTAATATTCAATCACGGATGTCTTCGAAGCACTGCTCGTGTTTTCTGGGACCACCGATTAAGCAATACGTGGGCTTCGAATAAAGTACTAGGTAAGTATGGTAAATCTGTTGATGGAGTAACAAATCTTCATCAGCTGAGGTGGTTAGGACATGTGTTACGTATGCCCAACCACCGCCTACCTCGTCTAGCAATGTTGTCTGGTGTAGGTGTAGGCTAGGAGAAAGCAAGGGGGTGGACAAACCAAAACGTGGCACCAGTTCATAAAGTGATTGAAAATTGGGCTGAGCCATGTTAGTAGGTGCAGACTACCTGGTTAGGGTCCGCTTGATGTTCGTAACAAATGGTTATAGATTTTGGGCAACATGGCTCAAAATAGTTTACAATGGCCCACGTGCATCCATTCTTTGTCCTTCTCTAAATTCCAAGTTTCTGTATTCATCATAATTTTCTCGAATCTTATCTGACTGACTCTGATACTACCTCCACTACTTTGAGGTTTGATCCAACAATTCAATCTCTATATGCTATTTGAGGCATAGCAACTTGAACTGATGACCTCATGTACCAAATTCTAAGTTATCACTGACTAACTGACCAGAATTAGTCATTTCTCGCTTTGTTTAGTGAATGGATGATGCATAGTAATGTAATATTTGTTATAGATTTCATTTTAAGCGTCTAATGTTTTCTAAAATTGTTTGCAAAGAACATGTCAATGTATCACACCCCAATATACAGGATAGTAAACCAAAATATTATGAAAATGAAAGCTTGTACTGAAGATTCCATGTTAATATGCAACACTCATTTACCGTCGAAAACACTATGGTATAACTAATAGCAGTGACCTTCAAGTTACATAATGTATTTGGATGATAGCGGAGGTATATGGAATTTATTAATTATTATTTTTGATTAATGAATGTGCTGTTTATATCACGATTATGTAGTTATGGTAATAATTTTAAATTAGTATCTATGTGAAAACAACTGTAAACATAAAAGTATAACACAGTGTCAAAGTTCAAAAACTTTTACTCTGGGCGTTGAGTAACTAATACAGAATGATGTTTAGTAAATAAAGTTTCGACTGTTTGTTTTACATGAAGTAATTATTATTTTAGCTTAGGAAGTTGTAAAGGTTGCTAAAAACTTTAATCTTTCACCGTATATTGTTTCTAAACAACCATGAAGCATGTGTACATAATGTGCTTATCAGAAACTAGCTTCGAGATATACTTTATGATGCATCAGTAAGACATGTGAAGAAGAAAAATGTATGTTGTGAAACAAGTGTCACTAATAAAACTGAGTGTTAGCAATAAAACATCACGAACTGAGCATAGAAATATAAACCAATGAATTTTGAGTCGGAGAACTGAAAGTTAGGCACTCACTAAGAGTATTTATAGCCTTAAAGTCAGTCGCCGTGAGTATTGTGGATGCATTATGGTAGAACGTCTAATTCCACCACTTGACCACAAATATACTGACTCAAGAAGACTTCGGTAATCGACGGAATGAAGTTGCAATATATCGCAGAAAATTTAAAACATTACTTTTTACCTGTTCTGAACAATAAGAAGCAAACTCTCATTACAAATTTTTAAACAGCAATTTTTTTCAAAATAGTAGGTAATTCCTGAGCTATGATAAGA
The DNA here is from genome assembly GCA_034768735.1 of Schistosoma mekongi. Lineage (NCBI taxonomy): Eukaryota > Metazoa > Platyhelminthes > Trematoda > Strigeidida > Schistosomatidae > Schistosoma > Schistosoma mekongi. The sequence continues at coordinate 21,516,163 of CM068305.1, forward strand.
TGATGGAACTGGAAGAGTTTAACTATGGTATGAAGCCTGAAGATCTTGGGCTAGATCCCCTTGGTTTGGTAATGGACGCATACAATTATGAAGCCCTATGTTAAGACAACACAGCTGTATGTTGCTCAGTCTTTTTCAACAGTAGTCTAGTTCAAGTCATTTGTGATGTTGAATTAAAGATGCGCAATAATCATAACACTCAACATATTTCCACTACTGAATAAATTTTAAAATACCATTGTCAGTGCTAGTGTTTAACGCCTAAAGGTGTGCCTCAAAAGCACGTAAAACTTATAGAGGCTCTGTACTCAAACACCACTTAAGCGGTGTTTGTCAGAATCGCCTCTTATCCCCACATTTATCTAATTCTGTTATAGACATCCTCCTAAAAGTCACACTTTTCAGGATCTGTTCTCTATCCAGGAACCCACTTGTTGACAGGGAATGCTCAGACAACATAGTTCTATTTTTTTGAAGATGATACCATTATTCAGAGTCTCCTGAATGCTCTGAGTAGTGGTGAAAGCATATTCAGGCTGAGTTTCTCTTTATCGATATGTGAGATGCTACTCCAAGATTGGTCTGCATCATCGCCTAGATTTGTCATAGAAAGTGAAGTAGTTGACAGCTTTAACCATTTCATTTATCTCACTGCCCCTGTGAGTCAGTGTTTGATGAAATTACAGCAAGGATTCATAAAGTTCTCTTGGCTTTTGCTAATTTATGCCGGTTGTGATGTAGGCAAGATATACGTCTTTCAACGAAAGGTCGGGTGTACTTTATAGCAACCAGCTTTGTTTTAATCTATGGATGCGTAACACGAGCCATGAAATAGAGGATATGCGTGGGCTTGAGATCCTTGATCATAATCGTTTTCGATGTATCGTTGCATATCATGGAACGGCCAAGTAAGTAACACTCAGGCTAGACATGTAGTACTAGGAACAAACGAGGTCGTGAATTTTCATTGCCCGGGTTAACTGGAATATGTGCTATTTATGTCCAACTACCTCGTCGTTGCATATTAGCTGACGTAAATAGGATGGAAAAAGGACAAGGATGTTTAGACCAAATCGTATCATCAGTCCATGAAGTATTTAACTGTTGGTCTAAGCCATGTTAATAGATCCAAATAAGTTAGTAGAGGTCCACGTGATAATCACAGTCAACGGCTGGAGGCTTTAGGTGACACTGCTCAGAATCGGCCACACTGGTTTAAATGTAATAACTTATCGTCTTCGTTTAGATTTAAAAGTCACTTATTCTTTCAGACATGTATTTGCTTTGTTCTTCCCTATCGCATTCTATAATCGTGTTATTCTGGCAAATTTTATCACGTTGCGCTAATGTGGTATGGCAACTTAGGCCTATACGCGTGTGTTTTACGTTCTACGTTGTTAATGACAGAGTTTACAACTTATCCCAAAAGTCACTTTTCTGACTAAAAGTACAGTAACTATGTTTGTTGAAATAAAATACACAATGAATGCTTGTATGAATTTGTATGATTATGTTTCATAAGTTACAATACTAGTCAAACAATATGCTCACTTCACTTATCTACTGTTATTATACAAAATAATGTAAAGTAATCTTAAGACATAATGACATCTACTGATAAACTACTAATAACCATGAAGTAATGAACAGTTGTATTGTCCAAGTATGTGATAATTTTTTTTCAAATTAAATTATTTTTCAGAAACTATGCAACTAAACAGTACTGTTCTATGCTTTACATAAATGACATTTGTAATAATCTGAATAAACTAAGCTCTACCTAGCAACAATACAGCATTTAACCAATTAGTATCTGTCAATCCTAATTCTAAACTTAACCAATAGACCTTTCATCTAAAAGTTGGTGTCTATAAAAATATGTCATAAATTATTGAACTTAAGTGAAATTTAAGAAAAAAACATGATCTAAAGAGTTGATTATATAATCACCATAGTCTAACACGTAAAATGTTAGGGAAACTAAAATTTTTTTGCCTGTTTAAAACAAGTTTTGTTCATCTAATAACCTGGCTAGAAGAAACCACTTATGCATAAGAAGTTTTCAGCTTTTTGAATGTGACGTCGAAGATGATTAGTTAACAGATAACAGCAAAGTCGAGTTTAGCTCAAATTTGACACTTGCTAATAGTATGAATTCTGCAATTTCAAAAGAAATTATGATCCCTTTGTGCTATAGTAAACTGAGTTACTCAGTTTTACTTAGGAATTAACTAAATTCGCCTACTGTTTGTTGATTGAATCCGTCACAGGTTGATGTTGATGGGATACCATTGAAAACTAATTAACACGAAACAGCTGTTTCGTTCTAGCTCCTTATAAGTAAACATCCTACATTCCGCCTCATGAGATTTAGGTTGGCAAATGTCTAACTCACTACACCATTGAGCCTGCCGGTACCCAATAGTGGAATTCCCTACTTCCATCAGTGTGTGATATATGGCACGAAGATCACCCATCGTCACTAGTGATTGTACCATTGGATTCCTACCTAGTGGTGCAGAGTTGGGCATTCACCAACCTTTCACCCATGGGGCAGATCCTAGGGTACCCACTGATAAGGAGCTGTATACTAGGACGAAACAACTGTCTACTGCTCTCTGATTTTCAATGGTATTCTACCAACACCAATCTGTTACGAATTCAATCAGCTAATATATAATACCTATCTCCACAAACCATCTCAATTCACCAACTATTTGCTTTTACTTCCAAGTTTGCCTGTTGTTATAAAATAATTTCTAGAATTACCATATATATTTAAGATATATACATGACTAGTTAGATGCCTTAGCTTTTTTTTCGAAATATATTTCTGTTGACATTTATCCATTTTAATCTGTTATATGTTGGTTGTAAAATACGTTGTTATTGTTTAACTTGTTTGGTTTACTTATTAACCAATTTTAAACGTATTATTTAATCTGCAACCGATTCCATTCACTTATATTCTTTAATATCCAAAGTAATCCATATTACATTTAACATAACACAACTATTTCAGTCTGCTTTCAATGTTGTTGAAAGTAATGACTAGAATGTCGACATAAAAAGTTTTGAAAACTAAAGTACCTAGTGTTTTAAATAAAAAGAGTTTCATATGGAAGTTAAAGGTTAGAAACATTATTTCATAGAGAAAATATTTATCCTGATTAGACGGAAAAACCTCCATTTATTACTTCTTTGGTAAGCCGGCATAAAATTCCCCAATTATTTTGCAAACGAACCTTTATTATTCACTAGTAACCTATAACTACATGATGTTGATTAATTGCCAAGTATGATACCAGAAAAGATATTACCACAAACATATATATATATATATATATATATATATATATATATATATATATATAAGTTTCCTTACGTATATGAATCTTTCCATTGTTAATACAGTGGATTGCGGTTGATTGAAATATGATTGGTACGGCAAGCACTTTTCCTTGGATAATACTATTTAGTTAGATTAAGCTGTATACAACTCAGTTAAAAAAATTCTAACTAGATGATAATAATGAGCCAATTCATTGAGGATAAAGACTAGTTAGTTGACTTTTATAATGCTAACTACAAAAAAGTAAATTGTTTAATTAATTATCATCATTTTCACTGAATAAGTTAGTAAGTACCTGGATTCCAAGATTCCTCTCTTAGATGCACTTTAGTTTTAATTATAATTACTTTGCTTCTTATAATCAACAGAGCTACAATTTACTAGATTGGTCTCCTTGGATAATGCTGGTCACTTCGTTTAACATAACCATGTCGATTATTTGATTATAGTAAATTTTAGCCCAGTATCAAAAAACGGGATAAACGGTGTAAGCTACATAAACCAATTTAATTGATTTTAAAGTGTAGATTTTCAGATTCAGAATTAATCGTTTGCATTTGTCATAATTTTTGCTCGATTTAATATTATTGGCGTTGTGGGTATGGAACAGTATTTAGTCTTAAAATAGGATTAAATAGCTACCTAGTGAGTTGTGATTTGAATCATTTCCCTAGTTTACATTATATGATGTTATTATCTAGTGACCAATGTAATGTGTGTTTGATCATTTAGAGCTGACGGAATGTTGAAAGTGGCTGCAGGTCTAAGTAAACTGATATCGCGTGTATTTTTAAGGTAAATTGATTTCGTGGTTGTATCAGGAAACCCTAAGACTAAGTTTCGTTTTTATTAGCACTCATCAATAAGCCATACTTTCAATATTTATGAAATTAACATTATGCGTAAGTATGAATAAATACATACCTTTTATTCATTGTAAGTACTAAATTCTCTCATCAAACAGAAAACGGTGTTCAATACCAGGTGATTTACCAGCGACTAGTAATCAACTCTTCTAAGTATCGTACCATGTTATATGCGTCTCACACTACTAACCAATAATTAACACCTTGTATATTCAACTTTGTATTCTTTTGGATAAAAGTTGATTAAAAAATACAACCATTTCAGATGACTATCTCTAACTATTTAACACATCCTTTCAGCTTGGTTAGCCTAATTAGTATACGTATAATTCATGTTAAAATACCAAAAATGTTAATTTCAGGGAACGGATATCCTTGCAACCAAACTGTAAATATGTATGATTGTATAGCTTTATGAAAAACCAATTAAAGAATGGCCTCTTTGTCGAAATCGCATAGACTTCATTTAATAACTACTTTTGTCTAATTAAAATTTAGTAACAGTTGTTATGAGAAATTATGTTGTTTTCTAAATACTCCGAAATCATTTCATACATTTACAAAGTAAACATTAAAAGTATTCATTTCTGGTAAAGTCGACTTATACAACTATATCAATCTGAATCAAGACAACAGTCGTTGACTATTGCATTAAAATCAAATGGTGACATTGGAAAGCATAATAGCTGGATTTAGTATTTAAGCATATGATTAATAATCTTAGTCAAAATAAGGATTAAATGTTAGGAATATAATTAAGGACTAGGATTTAAGGCTAGAATTTAAAGTCAGAAATATAACAGAACGTGATTTATATAAAAATAGGACTTAGAAATAATAGGATTAGTAATATAGAGCTTGGCTTAAGCGGTATAATAAGGCATATTCTATTATGCCTACTCTACAGAAATCTTTAGTAAAATAGGATATATATCGAACATTCGAATATAGGATTAGTGCTACTTTAGTATGTCTTTAACATATGCATTCTACAAAGGATTTTCTTGGGGTAGGAGGATGGTGTGGAGAGGCAATCGTATAACTAGTCATCGGTCAAAATGTTTGTAAAATATATCAAAAAGTTAAGTAAAACTATAAACCTTTGAATACCAGGAGCTCTGGACTGCTGTTTCGTCCTAGTGTGGAACTCCTCAACAGTACGTATCCTACATTCCACCTCAGGGACTTCAAATTGGAGAATGCCTAACCCTCAATACCTCAACCCTCAATACCAATATCAGCATACAATCGTAGAATTCTCACTTCCATCAATTTGTGATATATAGTGTGATGATCCTCCCTTGTCAGCAGTTATAAATGTTTCACTCCCGACAAGCCACCCCCCATACCATGACGAATAACCTGTCAAGTGCTTCCTAATTTTCAATAGTACCCTACTAACATAAATCTGTGACGAATTAAATCAACTAAACTTAATATCAATCTGAATAAATTAATTCAATTCAATCAGAATTATATATATTGACTCGATGATTTCTGATAAATGGATTCAATTCAGTAACCAAAGTGGATTTTAAAATCACCCAAATTTTTTATTGTTAATTAACTTCACTGTTGAACGTTTCCTTGAATATACTTGAATGTATCTGTATCTAGTAGAGAAGGCTATAAAGTATGTCTTCCATATTCAAGAAATCGTTTCTCACAATAACAAGTGAGAGAAAAATAACCATCCCAATTAGGTTTCCATTAAGGTTCTACACTATTATATCTAATTATAATTTACGAAAATAACAAAATCAATACCAAACAAGTGATACTGGTGTGTTTGATTATTACGTAACAAGTACCAATCTATTTATGAGAATATTTACAACTAATTGCAACAAAAGGTGAGGTGAACAAAGTGACTACTAATCAAGTGACTACTATTAATCATAAATAAATCAATGAGGATATGTCAATATAAAATTGACTGATTACATAATATAGAACGAGATAATATACAATGTTTTGATAAGTTATCAAATACTAATACTAGATCTGTAGGAGTAAATGAGTATGAGTATGTACACAAAAGCAATTGACTGGTTTCAAATAGATGAAAAGTTGTGTTCTCGCCGATATGATTGACGCAGGACATTGAATCGACCATAATAAAATATATTATAATTATTTATCAAATTCCATCAATTATTCCACACAGCTTACAAATTGGTTTTCACATAAGTCTGAATCCATTACCGTCCACATCTACAAACCTAATCTGTGTATACAGAAGTTCGTACAACCCATCACACTAACTTGGCCGTTATGTTAGGTGATGATAAAGTGGGGTTAAGAAAACGGAAATTTGTTTAACGCGCTTTTTCTCTCGATTTTTTAAAAATATTTCAACATTGTGTGCATATATTGTGTTAATAGTTGTCCCCATATGATTACGTAACAATTATTAAAATATTCCTCTAACCTCAATATAAGTTTACTCGTCAATCATTAAAACCCCTCGTTTTTTAATGACAATTTCTGAAAACTCTTGGTGTATTCGAAACCAGTCTGTTTCTTTTGTGTACATACTCATACTCATTTACTCCTACAGATCTAGTATTAGTATTTGATAACTTATCAAAACATTGTATATTATCTCGTTCTATATTATGTAATCAGTCAATTTTATATTGACATATCCTCATTGATTTATTTATGATTAATAGTAGTCACTTGATTAGTAGTCACTTTGTTCACCTCACCTTTTGTTGCAATTAGTTGTAAATATTCTCATAAATAGATTGGTACTTGTTACGTAATAATCAAACACACCAGTATCACTTGTTTGGTATTGATTTTGTTATTTTCGTAAATTATAATTAGATATAATAGTGTAGAACCTTAATGGAAACCTAAATGGAATGAATTTTCTTCACTTAATTATTGTTTTCACTAAATGTCTTAGCAGAATTTTTCAAGTCACTGGTTTCTTATATTCTAAAATACTTTGATGTTATTGACCGAAAGGATAATCAGATAGTGAAATATTTCATAAGTTATACCTGATAGTATCAAGTATAGCTTTTAATGAAGAATGTACATTTTGCTGTAGCAATAGAACACGCATATGTAAATGAATATTAAATCGAGATAAAAGAGTTTCAACAGAGGAAAGTTTTCTTTTTCGTCGTAGTCATTTACTCCACTGAGATCTCTTCATTTTAAATTAAAAATGCAATAAGCATCTTTAGTTAGAATGGAACATTACATCAATACTGAATGGAGATAAGCCAAAAAATAAGTTGAATGTGTTTATAATTTTATATAATAATTAGCAGTTTTGTCTTGATCACGTTTCATCAGTTGAATAAGCATAATACCATAATTCCATTTCTAATTATCAATCTAAAAATATTATCCTTATAATAAACTTGTGAAAATTGTTAACCAACTAATTAAATAGTTAATTACAGATCGATGACTAATCAATTCGTTAATGGTTTATCAACAACTAAAAGTGTTTTATGTTAATTATAGACTGTCAATATACACCATGATAAACCTAGAAACTATAACACCTCCTATAAAATGAATGTTCATAAAATTTCACTTCAGAAATTATAAATGATAAAATAAAATTATGAAGGATAAGTAAAAACTTTTTCAATGTGAAATGTCTACTGTGCACAACAAGTAAGCCCATCTATGGATTTGTAAACAACAATTTGCATAACTGAACAGCGTACAATTAAGGTTAAATAAGAACGTATTTCTTGATCACTTAATAGATGTAGGTTATAAAGTGGACATAAATAAATGATGCATTGTATCTCATGCTATGTCTTCATTTCACCTTTATTACTAAAGTTTTAAATTTTTTTCTATCCTTTTAGATCTCTTACATAATTTTTGTATTCTTATATTCAGTCTTATGCTACTGTAATTACTATTCAACCTCATCATGACATTTTTTTCTCGATTCTTGTAATAAGTACTACGTAATCTGTCGGTTCTGTATCTGCTATTAACAATCTAATCACTTAATTACGAATACCCTTGAAGGCAACTCATTTTATTTATTACGTCTTTTAATTACTTCATTAATCAGGCTTAGTTTCATATATACTTTGAAAAGTATGATACTTAACACACCACTACCTGATTGGTAAAGTTACTGAAAAAAGCATCACAAACCATGTCAATTCAATTACAATAATCAGCTCACTAAGGTTCGAATTCAGGATATTCCTGAAGCTCAAGTGAAAAGTAGTGATTGGTGGAGTTCAGACTTGGCGAGAGTAAGACAGTTATCATCAGTGATCAAAAATTGATAGAATTAGGAACTCTACTATTGGGTGCCGGCCGACCCAGTGGTACAGAGGGTTAGACACTCGCTAACCTGAAGCCAATGGGCTGGAACATAGACAGTTCACTTCTGAGGAATCCCATACCAGGACAAAATGGCTGTCCAATGCTTCCTGGTTTCCAATAGTACCCTACCAACATCAATCAATAAAGAATTCAATCAGCTAAACTTAATACCAATCTGCACAAACCATCTCAATCAAAAATAATTGTTTAATAAACTTGTAATCATAAAATCTGATAAGAGAGTTGTAATTATGAATTCTAGGAGAGATAAGTGTGAAAACAAATAAAACTTTATTTTATAATAACGAAGCCAAGTTTAATGAGAGTTCCATTTAGTTAGAACTTATTTAATAAAAGTGAAAAGTGATTGAATATTGATTTTTGAGAATTTCAACATTCATAGAAATTAAATAGTAACCATATTTACAACTTTGAAATCTCTTTTAATTCAAAATATGGAAAAAGATTAGTGATTAAAGTAAATAAAATGAGTGGTAGTAAAATTTTCAAGCTACATAGCTCAACTAAGAAACACTAATTACTATTCTTCAAATGATATGCTCAAGTTTGTTGCTGTTACACTGGCACCTTAGTGATTAAGAGTTTCAAAATAAACAAAAGAATAAGTTTAACAAAAGCAGATCTATTCTTCTGTGCACAGCTGATATAACATTTTTATTTTTGATGTTAGTGGTATGAAATATTTAAAGAGTTCGACGGTTCAATAGATATAGGTCGGTTATCATTATGACAAACTTTGCTTACATTCATAAATTAGGCGTAAAAGAAACTAGAGTTTTCATTAAAACCAAATTCAGTTTAATAACAGTTACAATACCTACATTATGATATTACCAAAGAGTAGTTACAGATTCTAATAGTGATCAGACAATCAGTCATTTATTGAAACACAATTGGTGTACAAAATTCGTAACTAGTAGCTTTTGGATAAAAAAGAAATTCTAAGATTCTATAGAGGTAACTGATTATCAAGAAATTACTGAACAATGGCACTATATTATCAGTGATTCTTTATTATAAAGGTCGTAGTAATGTTTATTTATCTAGATTTGTAATCCGAATTTCTAGTAGCCGACTGAGACTCAAAAAATTTCAAATGTGACCGTCTTTTCTCAGCATGACGAAAGCTTAGTAAGAACATTGAAGTCACTTTAGTTAAATAATATATTCCTATTCTTAAATACACTTAAATTAATAAAATATGCTTAACGTCTATGAAGCAACTTTCTATCAAATATACAAGTATGCTCAAATAAAGGGTCAGGTCAAATTAAACCACTAGGTTCGTTTACATCAAGACGTTCACTATTATTTCTTGCTGTTAACCCTAACAGTGAAGATATAGAGATGAATTGTAGGGCCTGATAGAAGAATACTGGTATTGTAGATGGATAAGAGTTACTTTGTATGAAAAAGAACATATATGATCAATATTATGTATTCATGCACTTGAACTTCTGCTCACTTTACATAGCACATTTACTTTTCGGAATCTATAAGTAGAAGTGTACAAAATACAATTGGAACGCTGGATTAACAATTGTGTTTTATGAATATCTTTTATATCGATTGCTAGTCAAATCTAAATGAATTTTCACTAGTTTCTGATTAACTGATTTTCTTTTGTTAGGGGATCAATTTACTGAAAAGGTCAACGTATAACAACTAAACAATAATTACCATTAAGTTATGTGCTCGGTGCCGTTTTAGTTAGAAATGTATATTAGCATGCTGTATCTACTAATTCACTGTTTCCAAAGAAATAATGTTGATTATTAGTTGTATCAAAACTTGGATATTATCTTCGTAAACAATTCCAAATGTACTGAATGTTGTAAATAAACTATTATCACTGAATTTCTCTGGGTACATAAAAGCAGCACGTCTTGAACATTCGAAGAAATCAATAACTTTGGGACTAGTCATTAGTTCGGTCCATTTAATTTTCCGTGAATGTCATTATCCTCAGTGTTAATAAATGTTTAAACTAATTCTGAGTTCAGAAACAAAGATAAAATCATAGACTAAATTGATAACTTTATCAGGTTTATCAGATATAGTGTACAAATTTAAAAACCTTTTGGCTCATTAATTGAAAGTGCATTACTATTGTAGCAACATTTCGCAAAGTTATTCTGCTGATAAATGAAGTGACTACATAATATTGGAGCCTTATGTTGGACGGTTTTCATAATCCTTTTAGTTATTATGATATTTAGATTCGGCTACTGTAAATTTTTAATTTGTATTGGCATCCATTAAGCCACTAGCCGTAACAAAATTACTTCCTGTTGTTTATATTCGTCAAAGATTGATATCAGTTTAGTGTAATTAAAAATTAGAGTACATAAGACAGATACCTCTTCTTAATATAAGACTCCCCTCCAGTTCACACTCTAGACACCACTAAAGATCTGATTACGCAGCGAATGGGATACCGCCAGTACCAGTGAGCTGGCGTCCAGTGATAGAAATGTGAATATGTATTGTTGTGTCCTAGATTAAGACAGAAAAACAGTGTTATTAGACCGCCTTTTCCAGTGATATCAATAAAAGGGCAAAGTGGTTGTTCAACGTTCTTTGGTTTTTATTAGTACCAAATTCAGAACAATCTGTAACGAATGCAAGTGAAATATCGTTCTTTACAAATTCCACCTCAACAAAACTAATTTCATTAACGACTGTAACTCATTGCCCAGTTCATAGTTCAAGAAATCGAAATCAAACTAATAATGTTTGAATTAGTTATCTTGTTAGCAAAATTAGAGTCTTTACACACAATATAAACACTTTGACCACACTAAATTATTACAAACAGAAGAATACTGATGACTACTTTGACTGGATATAAAGGATAAGTATTACATACTTCGACTCGATTTGCATGTTGTTATCAGTATGCACAAATAGCTCAATATTTTAGGAATGTATTTCAAAAAGTGAACAACTGATTATTAAGAAAACAAGAGATATATATTTATTTTTATTTGTTTGCACTCATCACAGACTGGTGTTAGTTTGGTACCATTAAAAACCAAGGATTTTTGTATGGTTATTTCGCCCTAACGTGGAACCTTCCAGATATACGCGTCCTCTACTCAACCAGGGAATCACAAACAATACCTTCAGATTGATGAACACTTAACTTTTTACATAACTAGGATGGAGTTCATTAATGGAACTCCCACTACATATCTTTTTTGATTCTTCTGATAATTCGGTTTAGGTCCTCATTAGCATAGTATTATTGAATTATTGTCCATTGCTATGAATTAAATTATATAATTAACCAATTTCAATGTTGAAACTGTAATCACTTTATCAATGAATAATAAAATCATAAGAATATCAACACAACTTACACGTAACAAGTCACTATCCTATTAGTTGAGTTCATAATAATTTCTATTCTCTTAATCAATTTGGTTATAAAACAAAAGTCTTGCAATCTTGTAACATACAGTGATTATATAACAATAATAATCCTCACTGACCTCATGTAACCATTAATGAGTGACATTTGTAATTATTACATTGATAGTTGTATTGAATACATTTCGGAAAAATCAATGATATTGATAACATTCAATAACATGTATTTCTATTATGTCAATTTAAATTTCCATTAAAGTTCAATTTCCTTTGTGAATCATTTTATGTATCTTTTTTTTGTTTATTCATTTCATTCTGAAAATTATTGTGATTTCAGTTAGTTTATTATCATTATCCACATTTAAGTATACATGAATTGTTCTACACCCATACATACAAAAATGTCATCCAATAATATAATACATATAATACGTACACATGTAAACTATCATTCATATATTAATTTATGCCAACAAACATAAAGTATTGGTATTTAAAGTAGTTTTCCATGGTGCATAATCGTTTCCCATTAACAAGTAATGGAAATATGTAATTAGGTATATGTGTATCTCTGTTGAATGAGACTTATTTAAATTGGTTAACATACTCATATTAAAAATAGCATTTTCAGACTACGTTATAATAATAAAATGCTGTTATATAATTGGTTAATTTTGTTTAAGTACACACATGAAAACTAACCAATCAAATTTCTTTTTGAAACTACAAATCTTACTGTTCTTCATAATATCCAACATAAAATATATTACAAAATAAATGTTGATAATTTTTCTCAACAGCTTTTTCTCTTTCCAATTAAACTAAAGATAAGACTATGAAGTTTTTTAATGTAAACTCTCTTTTAACTAATTCATTTTAAGCTGATTGAATTCGTCGAAAATTGATGTTGGTAGGGTACCCTTTAAAACTAGGAAGTACTGGAGAACTGTTTCATCGTAGTATGGGACTTCTCGGAAGAACACACTGTAGATTCCGCCCCGGAGGCTTCAGGTTCAAACTTGTTGCGAGTGAGATGGTTATCATCAATGACAGTGGATGAATGTCGTGGTATATATCACAAATTGATGGAAGTGAGAATTCTATCATTGGATGCCAGCCCAGTTCTGCTGAGGGTTAGGATTTCTCCAACCTGAAGTTCCTAGGGTAGAATGTGGGGTGCGTGCTGTTGAGGAGCCCCATACTAGGAAGAAACGCCTGTCGAGTGCTCAGAGATTTTCACTCGTACCCTAGCAACATCAATCTGTGATGAATTCAATCAACTAAACTTAATACCAGTCTCCAAAAACCATTTCAATTAAATTTATCTTTACTTAAAACTATTGGTCGCCTTTGTGACCACATGTTATTTTATTTTCCTTTTTTCCTATTCACTTAAAACAGTTAAAGGAGTTAGTTCAATTATGTACTAAAAAAATCACTTCATCTTTATGGGTACACGTTCTGAACAGATTGATGGTTTCGTTAAATAGAAGTCTATCAAGACCGCCGTTGGTCGACTTCTAAATGTTACACATTGAAAATATTTGGACTGAATTTATCACGATAGGTCTTTTGTTTACGATAAACCTACTGGATATTCTTGTAATATGCTATAATTATTCGAACATGACTCATTTTCTAGACTTATCATGATGCATAATGATATAATATTAACTCACGAAGTAGTGTATAATAGTAAATGTCTATCCTTAAACACTTTGTGAGTTGAAGTCATGGGAAGATAAACTTGTTGAAATCCAATTTGAACTAGTCGCTGTGTAAATATCCACAGCTTTGGTTCGTTGTAATATGAAAGACGGTTGGTGAAATATCTCTTCAATCGTATCTATGAAAAAGATACGATTGTCAGAAATATAGAGCAAATGACCAGTACACTTCTAATAAACAGATAACCACTGTAATTTATAAATTGGTGTAAAAGTAAGTTAATATAGAAACAGTTAATTCGATTACCTAGAAATTGTGTACACTACTTTGCCACAAAATGGGGGGGGGGAGTGAGAATCAATCACGCCAATTTTGAAACAGACTAAAATTAACTGTTAAAATTAATCATCATCGAAAACTTGAAGCCCCTGATTCTACATAAGCCTTAAAGTTGTACGAATGATTATATCATTTCCAAAAGCCTTTGTCACTTCAAATTCATTTATGGACTAAGAAAATATCAAACAATCCAATCTAGGATGTTAAAACATATCTCTAAATGCTCACACAATCAAACTATGTCAAATGGTTTGAGAGAATCACGGAGTAGAAAATCCTACTCATAACACAAAATGTATTAACAAGGCTTGCTAAAAGCTTAAACATGTAACTTCTTTTAAAGTTTATGTAATAGAAACCATACAAGTAACCTGAAAATTGTGGATGCCTTGGCTCTCAGAAAATTTAGCCCTCTTAAATGTGTGTTAACGATAGTTTGTTATAATCTTGAGTGTGAGTTGACTGAAGGGTGATAATTTCCTACTCTCATTATTTTCGATCCGTGTCGTTAGTTCTTAATTATCATATTGTAGTTATTTGACCTTCATTAGTTTTCCACTTCTGGATAGCAATTCCTTAACAAGTACAAGTGTGATCAGCAATGCCTAACCATGATTATCCAAGGAGTTTTTCAACAAGTGGAGTTCACATCTGTCTGGAGTAAAATAGTTGTCACCAATCGAAATTGACTGATCGTAGCGGTATATTAATAATTGATGAAGGTCAGAATTCTACCACTGAACGCAAGCCATCCTAATAGTGTAGATTTTTAGACGTTCGCTTGAGACCTGAAGGTCCCGGGGTGGATTTCTTGGTGGAATCGGCAGCGGGTACTGCAAAGGAGTTCTACGTTATGACGAAAAAGCTGTCTAGTACCAATTCCTGGTTTTCACTGGTATCTAATCAACATCACTTGTGATTAATACAAACAGCTGAGCTTGTTAAACTATTCGAAATACATACTGTTTGAATGAAGATATTAGGTAGCTTATTTAATCAAAGTGAGCTGACAGGTGAGAACTAGGTATTTGATAGTTTTTCATTATTGACAATCTAACCTTAAAGAACACATATTATTGTTGGGTTACAACAATGAAAAGAAGACTTAATATGGTACTCTTCTACAATAATCAAACAAATCCCTTTAACCATATAGTTTACATTTGTATGTTCTAAATAAATTGGTTTAAAAGATATTGTATACATGAGAGCTTATTTGAAGTATACTGTGCAAAAAAAAAGAGTACAACTTTCTAAAGTTGTGCCCTTTGATGATATATAACTAATTGACGATTTTGCAAAATAACATGATACTTTATGCTTCATGATGCTCATCCTGTTATTGACTTGCCTAGTTGATACTGTCTGAAATCAGATTATGTGAAACGTGTCTATTTTCATGTAAAATGGCTGGATAGCGTTTCTTATTCGCCTCAAAAATATTCATCTTAACAATTAACTAGATACCTCTAATCATTTTTATTTACTATTGTGACAGTAATGAATTGATCATTTCTTAGTAATTAGTCAATATAAATATTCCAACACCACAGTTAGTTAGTCACAGTTAAGATAGCCCACAACCTTCAGTAAATGCAAATATTCAATGTTTAGGTATTGTGTTCTTTTAGTTAGATTACTTATGCACAAAGTGATTTCAAGTGTATTACCACCATAATTAACTTATCAGTAACTATGGTGACTGTTGAATTTTGTGGTTGCATATCATGAACTAACTTTAGTTAAACAGACAACGAAAACAAAGAATCAATAGATATTTGTTTCATCCCACTAGGGAAATACTCGTCATTGTGTATCGATTGCCTCACAAAGGTTTGAATCTAGTAATTCCAGATAGATTGGCGTACGTTTAACCTACATAATACTAAGTATCTACCTAGTGGTTAGTAATTTTTTTACTTCAAACAACTAAATTTACAAAGATATACTACCGAACTATGATAGGAATTATGTACCTTGTTTCTTAGTTTAAAATGGTCATTATTAATTATTAGGATGAACTCGTATATTTCAGTCGATTTGATATAGACTGAAGCTGGTCAGTCTTTTTTGCTATGTATACATCCTGAACGGATTGCCTCGACATAGCGAAGTATTCACAAGTATTATCTAAGTTGGATTGTGACTGGCAAATGGAATCCAGGAAGAGAGTCTAGTCCTATTTTATAATAAGGAAGTATGCAATGATAGTGACAAAAGATCAATTTTTGTTTACTTTTACCTATTATACACTGAATTACAATCAACCGTAGATTTCATTTAGGTGATGTATGGATTGTTGAACTTACATTTGATATCACGATTTGATCTGAGTTAGACAGTCGTTGAAAACCAGGAGGCAATTAACAGCTGCTTCATCCTAATTTAGGACTCCTAAACAGTTATAATTTACAAGCCTACCAGAGAATCGTGTTGAAGAGGTTCAGGCTTTACGACATATGTCAAAAGCTTCATGTTGTTGTAAAGAATATAGTATTTTGGAAACAAACATCACTTTCTAAGTATAACTTTTCTTTACAGTGTTTATAAATCAAATTTAGATAATTACAATCTAAACGAACGTATAATTGAATATGTTGGAATATAGTCGAACAGTATCATACTGGATTATTTCATCATTGCATATTTCATCTCTGTTACGTTCGTCAATATCACCTTTAATTGTAATAGAGCATAGATGTAAACGATATACATCAACCTTTTGATATGTTCATTTATCTTTGTCTTGAGTTGTTAAGTTCTCAATATTTGATAATTATTCATGTATGTGTGGGCTTTCATTTACATATTAATACTAATTGAAGCGTCATTTATACAGTTAACATTTACGAATGAATAAGGACATTTACCGTTAAAGATCAATTTTTGTTTACTTTTACCTATTATACACTGAATTACAATCAACCGTAGATTTCATTTAGGTGATGTATGGATTGTTGAACTTACATTTGATATCACGATTTGATCTGAGTTAGACAGTCGTTGAAAACCAGGAGGCAATTAACAGCTGCTTCATCCTAATTTAGGACTCCTAAACAGTTATAATTTACAAGCCTACCAGAGAATCGTGTTGAAGAGGTTCAGGCTTTACGACATATGTCAAAAGCTTCATGTTGTTGTAAAGAATATAGTATTTTGGAAACAAACATCACTTTCTAAGTATAACTTTTCTTTACAGTGTTTATAAATCAAATTTAGATAATTACAATCTAAACGAACGTATAATTGAATATGTTGGAATATAGTCGAACAGTATCATACTGGATTATTTCATCATTGCATATTTCATCTCTGTTACGTTCGTCAATATCACCTTTAATTGTAATAGAGCATAGATGTAAACGATATACATCAACCTTTTGATATGTTCATTTATCTTTGTCTTGAGTTGTTAAGTTCTCAATATTTGATAATTATTCATGTATGTGTGGGCTTTCATTTACATATTAATACTAATTGAAGCGTCATTTATACAGTTAACATTTACGAATGAATAAGGACATTTACCGTTAAAGATCAATTTTGCATAAATGGTGTTAATGTGATAACAGTGAGTCCTAACTATATTGTGCTGGGCTACAATGTTGTGTCAAGAAAAGTAAACACGATAATCACATACATCCTTGCTCACTGTACAAGTGAGGAAATCAACGTCCCAATTCATTAACTAATTTGAGACAATAAAAAGACAAAATTTATGAGTGGATAGTTTGTTAAGAATAAAGAAATGGTATTCTGGGTAATTCATATATTTTGCATGATAAATAAATGTATGTATAGTGGCGTTTCCGCTGTTAAGCCACATAAATGATGATAAAGAAATCCATCTATGTGGCCTAAATGCTAACAGATTTATTGAGTAATAGTGATTACACATTCCTCCTTTTCATTTTCTCCTTCGTTTTATCACAGCCGAGTGAATCGATTACAACACATCACAGCGGAATGGGGTATAATACAATGAGTCTTATCTTGATAACTATTCAAAGACCTGTTACAGAATAACAATATAACTATTAGTAAATATTATTTGAGTTGGATTATGATTGGCAAGTGAAATCTAGGACTCACGTTTCATTCTATTTGGGACTCGTCAGCTGGATGTACCTGCATTTCAGTGCTAATGTTCATACCGGGATTCAAGATCAGTTAGCTTCGCTCAACTTCACCGCATTCATCACTAGGCTACTAAATCTGGATAGCCACACTTGTGCAAGGGTATGTATATATTAAATAGAATGAATTTGGATCTTCCCATTGAGTTGTCATGGTCTCAATATGCACACATAGCAACAGAGACTGATCAGTTTCAGTCCATGAAAAATCAACGGGAATTATATTCGTAAATACTATATCTTTTGAACAATGATCCTAATCCCAACACTAACGCCTAAACTTACAACAAGTTTCTAACCCTACATATTAATTCCAAACCATATGCTTAACGCTAAATCCTATTGTTGGTTATAATTTATAACAAGAATGCCTGAAGTACACCCAGTATACAACCAAGTTAGGTTTGTCGTATAACCAGGGCAACTTCTATCGATTGAACCAACTCCTAAAAATGAGAATAAATCAGAAGGCAATGAAGGATGAAGGAGAAGTTATATTTGACCATAAGTAGAGCGTCAATGGGAAAGCAACGTCTACGTTGGCTAACTAAAGAGAGAGATGCTTCTCACCTTGTATCGTGTCGTGTCGTGTAGTGATCTGGCAGTGTTACTTCACCGAACGCTTTCAACTAGTTGTGCCCGCTAAAACAAACATGGTCAGCATCAATGTCACTTGAGCTTATGCAACTATCTATTTAGGAGATTATTTACCGCTACATGCTGTTTACAGACTTAGGTCCCAATTTTATTGGTAAAATTCATTTTAGTAATGTTGTTAGACTGTGAAAACCGGAACTCGAGGTAGAGTAAGCACCGATAAATATTGGGTAAATAGTTGCGATCCCCTAAGTTTTTTTATATAACTCGCCCAAAGTTTTGCATTCTGTTTTCCATGACTTTATGTGACTTGGCACCAACCTTTTGGCTCACTGAGCTAATGCTGATTTTCACTAAAAATCCTATTTCTTACAATGCTAGTTTCGACTAAAATTTCTAATCTTTACCCCAAATACTAATCCTAACCATGATGTAGTATCTATAGTATGTATGCGGTTTTAGCCTAAATTCACAGTAGCCTTGACGCCGATTAAGGGACTCTCAATGGAAAATTTTGAGCAGTCATTTAAGTACCGTGTTTGCTCATTCCTGTACTGTATTCTAGTCGGTCAGCATTCATTTATTCACACAAATGATTTTATAAAGTGGACTCTGCACATGTGACAGTGTGGTGCACTATCTATGTACTTATTTGTTTAATTGCCTTTAAACATATTTAGTCGTAGTAAGCAAGTATAGAAGAAAGAGAAGTGCACGACAGCCACATTCTATGTGGTTTAAGCTACATAATCATTGAAAGGTGGTTCTCCAACCCAAGACTATTTTATTTAGGTAGTTACATCATCTCACATGAAGTGAATGAAGTTGAACTAATAATCGATTTCGTCATTTTATCTCTAATTTACATTACTGAATAATTAATAAAAATTTTGATAACAACGATATTATTACAGACAGTTGCTATGCTATCTTCAAGTAAGTGATTAAATCTAATTTTGTTAGTTTTTTAGTTTTCTCGCTATTAATGATCACTAAATAAGCTGTTTTACTATAATGTAATGAATAATTCTTTCGAACAAAAATGTACTTTTAAACACTCTTCGCTAGTCAAAGCTTATTTACAATCAAATAAAGCAACCACTATTTACTCTACATTAATCTACATCTTGCATCCCATAACAGCTAAGTTTGTGAGTTATCTTGTGATACAAAAACCATAAGCTGCTGAAATGTCACCGAAGAGGCGGGTGTATATTTTTCCTAATTAGAGACCCTGTGACTCTATAAGAGAATGTTGATCTGTGAAGCATATTGATTTGCATTTGAAAAATCTACCATAGATCCTGGAATAGTGAAATTCAAATTTCATTAAGAAAAGTGTAAACGACATATTAGAGAGTATCTGTTAATCAGTAAAACAGGCCAACTTATTAAAACTACAATTGATTTAGTTAAAGTAACAAGAACCCTATTCGTAAGCGCCTGCCTGGATATTACCACTTAGTTACTTCATTTACTTAAATCAAAGTAAACTTGACTCCACTACTAGCTACAAACCAACATTATTAACAGGGATGCTTCCTATGATTTCGTCTTTCTAAACATTATGTAGGTAAACTGTCTAAACAGATTAAATTGGAAGCTCTTCTTTTACCATTCTGGGAAGTATTTTTGCATAATCAACTTTTCATAGACTAAAAAATGTAATATGATATAAATACTACTAATACACGTCGAACTTTAGAGTGCATAAAAGGTGTAAAATTACTATGTATCTGATACTACTTGTACTCAGACAAGTCGTTACTGACTTCCTTCAGAATATGCTCTTGAATCTTAGACAAAAAATACGAATAGTTACGTATGAAATTGATTTTTCTTGCGAGTTCAATATATTTTAACTAGATCATTTGTAATCTGGAAACTTTGAAAGCTTTGTAGTACATAATAGAATAGACTGTAATAATAACAGTTACACAGCCATTAGGATGTACTTGTGTATTCCCGTTGATTTATTATAGGCTGAATCTGGTCAGTCTCTTTTGCTATATGTGTATCCTGAGCGGATTACCTCGATACAGCGGTTATTCACAAGTATTATTTAGGTTGATTGGACGTGGTGGCGTTTGGCAGGTAACGGACTGATTTCAAGTCCCTTTGTGAACATCAGCAGTGGGATGCAGGTACATCAAACCGGTGAGTCCCAAATGGGATAAAACGCGCTTTCTGGATTCCATTTGCTAATCACATCCCAACTTAAGTTACGCAGCCAATTTATAACAATAAAAGCTGGTCATTTTCTATAAAGCATACGAAAGTTTTTAAAGAATAATTATCAGTCAGAATAATTTCACCATTGTCATGATTCCAGTTGAAGAATTATAAGTGGGTTCCTATCAACATTTTTACAATACACTTAACAAACGACTTTTTGTTGTTCCAATTATTGGCAAACTATAAATACATAATCTTAGTCATTAGCTTGGTACTTATTGGGCATTTGTTACAATTCACTACAGTATGCAACTTAGTATCTTGGTATTTTGTTGCAATTATTTAAGTATGTATACAATTTGATTACATGGTATTCAGGCTATTTTACTTTTAAAAAAAAACATATGTTCAACGTTAATTTTATAATTTACTGTCTTATTTAGTAAATAACTATACGTTATTGAATTGAGGTGGTTTGTAGAGATTGGTATTAAGTTTAGCTGATTGAATTCGACATAGATTGGTGTTGCTTAGGTACCATTAAAAACCTCTGACCACTGGACAGCTATTTCGTTCTAGTCTGGAACTCCTAAGCAGTGAGCACCCCAGAATCTGCCACTGGGCGGGAGTTTGGCAAACCCCCAACCCTGTGCACTACTGGGTAGGTATCTAATTGTGGCATCACTAGTGACAATAGATGACCGTTGCGCCATATCATGCACTGATAGAAGTAGGAATTCTACCATTTCATGCCTACCCAGTGGTGCAGAGGATTAGGTGTTTGCCACTCTGAAATTTCTGGTGAGGAATTTTGGGTGCAAACTGCTGAGGACTTCCACACTAGAACGAAACAGCTGTTCAGTACTTCCTGGCTTTCAATGGTGCCCCACCAATATAAGTTTATGACGAATTCAATAAAGTAAAACTTTATATTTATTTAAAATTCCTTTATTCTCTATTATACGGTAAGTGAATCATTTAGTCAATGCAAACATAAATAGGTTTTTCAAATCATGATATTGGATGCTCGTTAATTTATTGAATAATTTGTTAAGTAGTACGCTTAATATAGCTTTTTCCACAGGAACAGATGAATTCATAAATACGAATGAATACACCAACTTGTTCTTTAGTTAAGTAACTGCCACTACTTGACTAGAAAATGACAGGCAGAGATTCGTATCACAAAGTGTCCCGTAAATACTTTCAACCAGTTTGTTGTGTAATATATCACTCTCTAAGCCCTCCTTAAATTGTAGTTAAATGAAAAGAGATTTCTTTCATATGGTACTCGTTCCTAACTTTGTGTTCGTTGTGGACATATGTTCTTTTAAGATGATTCTGTGAACAATCCATTTTAATCAATATGTTCTTATGATATCATCACAGAACATTTTTCTAGTCCTAATTGTATGACATTTAACTAGACTTCTCATGGATACGAAGCTAATGGAGTGTGTATCTACTGATACACAGAAAAGTTGCTTGTATGCTCGATTCTTTATTATTGACCTGTTCTCTCTTTCGTTTAATGAGATGTTTTCAAAAGGTACTTTACGATCATACTTGTTTTCACAAGTGAAAGACATTGTTAGGTGTACATCATTGAATCGATTTATGAATCCTTGCTAATTGACTATCTTATAAATGGTGACATAATGCATCTTAGATAATAACAACAGTATAAATTTAACTTCTTAATTACCACCTTTAAAGACTCATATTCTAATTAATTCAGTATGAAATCATCAAAAGTTAAATCTCATAGTGAATCCATAGTTGAACTGCCAACCTGACGATAATAAATTTTGTTGAAGATAAAATGAATGTTTATTGTGCAGTTTAAAAGCAATTCTTTGAAACTATCCTCAAGAATAATTGATTTGGTGTTCTCATCTATTATCTGTAAAAATCTTCTGGTACGATATAAAGTTGAGCCAATTGATGAAAAGCCGTAATATGTAAAGTGTAGAAACTAAGGTCTGATGGAGAGATCGTACTGGCTACTGTACAGAGGTCTGAAGGCATCAAGGCATATCCGTCAACCAATCAGCATTCATGTGACACTGCTTTCTCAAAAGAGTAAAACGGGGTTTGAAGAGGATGGTTTTAGAAATGCATACCACACCTAACACTATAGATTTTCTTTTCAAGTGGTCGAGTCTAAACAAATGTGAAGCCAACACATTAAATATTATTCATAAAAAGATCGTGTATGACGGGTTGTTCATTTGGTGCTGTGGTCATTTACCTAGGTCATTAAGATAAACCTTAACCAAGTTACTTTACAAAGTACGTTGATAAAATGAAGCATTCACGATGTATGATAACTGCCCTTAAACTTCTAACGGCACTGAAGATCGCTGTAGCAACATTGCCAACACTCAGTGTTTTCAATGTTTTATGTAAATTAAAATGCATCTAACTATACTCGATTACTTATAGCCATTGTTAAACTACTTAGCTTTGATAGCTACATGTAATAGATATCTGACAGATCCGTTCCCATATAGACAGCATTCTCTACCATACTTTTGAATACACCATGAACTGTAAAAATTGGTATTAGATTAAACTCATGTATTGAGACTATACAGTTAATCATCTAGTTTCTTTGTTTTACAGCTGGGGGTACATTTAGTAAAGTTGCGAAACACTAAATAAAATAGTATAGAATACTAATTTTTAATGGCGTTATGGTCCCGGAAATAGATGCTTTAAGTGAGAAGATATTGTTGTTCTATATAAAGATACAGTCAGTAACTACTTTATGTAGAAGTGGAATTTTCACTTATTCCTTAAGTGTTCCACATTTACTTTCTGAAAGCCTTGTTTGTGATTATCTATCTTCTCACTTGTTCTTGTATTCCTATTGACCTTCTCTTTCGCTTGACCTTTTAACCATATGGTTGACGGACATAATGTTGTGTTCGTTAATTGATTGTGCTTATTGTACTATTACTAACAATAATGCACACTGACAAATTTGAACATCAAACCAATTAAAAACGTCAAAATCCTACATTGAGGAAGTTCTAGGTATGATAGAGAAGTTTTAACATTACATTCAAATCCATCAGCAATCGATCGACACTGATCCGTTCTATGAATTTATATGAATTATGGAGGTAAATCGATTGTTTAAAGGTACTCGAGAAAAAACGGTTTGTATGAATGCAACAATAAATAAAGGCAACTATGCTAACAAGGGTAATCAGTCTTAAAGCAAGCCGTCAGAGTAAATCGGTGCAAGGTTTGAATAAAGCAAGAAAATCATTTTAAGTAGAATAACATGAATTCATCCTTATTAAGCTGGTCGTTATCAGCCGTATTACAGTCGTAGTTTTATTGAATTTTAACACCATAATATGTAATCTGAGCATTTGAAGCCAAACAAAATTGAACTAACGCTCAATATCCTTTCTATGTACCTGTATCTATGCTAATGTATGCATAAAATAGACGTTGTAAGCTTAAAGTTGATGAGAGTATGACTATGTAGAGTTTAAAATTAGATAAGATGGAGTTCACAATAGCCATTGAAGAATAATATGCATAACAGCTTTAGAATTGGATGTCTGAAAATAACAGAATAATTAAAGGTTGATGAAAGGTTGAAGGAAAAATAACATATGTAGACCTCATAACATAATGAAAGTAAACATAATACACTTGCCCTGTATAGGGCTGTGGTACCTATTAATCTCACACTCCTTAGAATATGAATGCATACTCTACTTCCAGTATTTCTAGTGTGTATGCATTGACATGTGTATGTAAATTTCTGCGTGTAATTTTAGGCACTAAGGAAACATACCTTGAATATCAAGTATTGAAATAATCAGTTTTTCAACAGTATGAATTTTAAGCTATCCATCAAATTGCAGAAACCCAGTTACTTCCGTACAGACTCCAGATATTCTACAAGCCAGTAGGCAAGTTTATGGAAGGGTTAGTTGGCCATAGAGTGTATTGATTTCATAAGGATATTAAGCTTGTACATACTAAGTAATCCATATAAATAAGGCAATTTAGATCCTTTTGGCTTGGATTTATTATAATTAGTATTACTTATTGAATCCCTTACCGATAAGTCACCCAATTATTTTATGATTCGTTTTCTATGTCGTCTGTCATATTTTTGAAAGATCTCAGGATAAGCTAAATTCAATGCTTCTTCACATACTTAAATATCTTTGAATATAATGACTACTTCAGAACCTTTGTATGGTCAAAGTAACAACGTTGTTCCATAATTCATACATTTTTTTCAGCTTTGTCTGTGTTCTCTAGTTAGAAATTATGTTTGTAAAATTATTCTGCAATAATAATTGGTACTATCTGCTAGTTTCGATTAAAACCCGTTTTAGTTTTCATCTCTGACAGGTTTCAGTTATGATATTTATTGACACATATAATCATTTCTGTCACATTTCTTTGGATTACGAAATTTAAATGACAGTTGTAATGCACATGATTAGAACCAACTTAACAAAGAATAATTTATATTATTCTGTCTCATTTGTAGTTCTTGTTTTATTGGAATTCATTGGGAGAACTAATTTCATGGCTTAAGATATGTGGAATGACTAGACTAGACTCACTTCGATATATAATAAGCGCTGATAATATTGTTGTATACAGCGACGATGAAAACTTTGGAACAGAAATAATCAAAATTCGTTCATCTGAGCTGTAAACGTACATCGTCATTTATTCTTACAGGATTCTGAATCCTATATCCACTATTGGTTTAAAATTGGCTTTCCAACTTCCTTAGGTAGATTTTTCGTATCCATCAAATCATTTGTTAAAAAGAACAATTGTTAGTTAACATTTTAGCTTTGTTACTTGTTCTGAGGAGTTGTCTTCTGTAGTCTTTATCGGCACTCTCATCACTTTATTAATTAAATATGTCATATATTGAAAAGAAATGAAGGAATCCAAAAAAAGCCCAAGAAAAATCTGTACTACTTTTCTTTAACTGATTAGTTGCTTTATTTTTATGGTATATTCATTAGACAGCTGTTTAATGACATTTACATTTAATCTTAATTGTAAATGTACCACTAACTTTTTACAAGTTATTAATGGATAAAATAAAGTATCTGATAATGAATGAATAGTTTATGATCTCATTAGACGTGTTACCACTATTTTCGAATGTACAATTAATTGAAACACTCTAATTTATATGTAGTGAATCCTTATTCCTTCCCTAAGGAAACTATAAACATTGTGGCGGGGTTTCAGTGGAATTACCATTAGGCCTGGTCATAGTGGATATTTTTCCGCATAATTAGGAAATGATCATTTAAGATACACTTTAAATATACTATAATTCTGCTGTCGATACATTAATGATACTTTCACTCCTAAAGTACATATTTTGCTCCACACGTACTAAACAAATTCAACGCCTATAAAGCTGTCAATTGCACAATCGAAGTGAAAAACACTTCAAGATGTTTAAATTGTCGAAAAGACTTGATAGTACAACAGATAACTACCCACTGAAAATCAACCTCTTTAGGTGGATATACTAAATTCATAGGTTTTGTTTCCCTTCAATATTAAAGTTTACAGAACAAGCTTTTGTTTTTGAAGCTGCCACTCGAGGGTAATATAATAAAATGCTGATATGTCGGTTAAGCAACTCAATGAGAAAAAAATTTCATGATACTAAAGTGGCCTTATTCATCTTTAGTCAGTTAAACTTGATGTAATGAACCAAAGATAGATTCCCGCTTGAATGTGTATTTAGCAATTCAGCTGCACATATACAATTAATTACGTCGGCTGTACGACTAAGCAGTTCCATCATTTCATTTCTGAATATCAATCTTCCTGGTTAAATGTATTCATTTCTAATAAGCAACAGATCAATTCCGAATTTAATCTTCGTACTTCATTTCAACATAATCAACGAGAACAGCTAACTGATTTACAATTCTCGATTTGTATGTCTTAACCAAATCGTATACACTGAAAACAATACATTGGTTCCTAAAAAGACGAATATATTCTTACATTTCTAAACTTTATTGTTATGTAATCAGTCTTAATTATCAACTAATTGTTGGATTACATTTAGTTATTACTATCGACTATCCACTATGTATTGATATTAATCTTATATACACATTCAAAATTGTATATTAGTGTCAAGTATTGATGAGGAACTAATACGACTGAAATATTTCCACTGTGATTTTACTGTTTTTACTGCTTTTGTGGGAGTGTTTCATGAAGTGAAATTATTTACTTATTTGGTACAAATAAGTAATGGGGCCCTTGCGATTACCGCAACCAGTGGCTAGAAACACTGAGTCACATGGCCCAGAATCGGTCACCATGGTAAAGATGCATTCACTCATTGTCCTCCATTAAATCATTAGCTTTTAATTATTCCATAACTTTCTTTCTACACTTCCTGAACCATATTCTATATGTTCACATTCCTTGTTACTATTATTATTTTATTTTATTGAAGTAACTTCTACTAATAGTGGTGGTGTTAATCTTGCGGTGCCATATAGGTATGGCAACTTGAACCGATGCACACATGTGCCAGGTTCTATGTTGATTATACATACATACATACAAATGAGTACCAAACATGTATGATCCACAGAATTAAGCAAATCATATTCTCTATAAAAACAAATTGTCAAAATTGTGTATAAGTTTGGATATTTCTTGGACTTCCAGATTGAAATAGGAGGTTTTGTTAAAGCAGTTCTCTCTAAATCTTTTGTTTAAAGATTTAGTCCACAGGTCAGTGGAATATAGTCAGGAATATGGTATCCAGTGTCCAAAATAGATTTTTAAACTAATACCTTCATCAAGATTTTCAAGTTTATATGAACTGCTGGTTTGGAATCAAAGTATTCTAGCTATTCATTACTAGTTATTATATAATTCCTTAAGAATGAATTATCTACCATTTACGTATACTATGTATCTTACATCCTAAACTCTGAAACTACATCTATTTACTTATTATGTATATAAGAAGCAATATTAATTTGAGTCATTTACACAAAATAAAACCAACTTATCTAAAGTCGAAAATTCACTAACAAGTTTAGTTTGTATAAACAACAATTATACAAGTGAAACTGTTAGGGGGAAAAAAAGCATGAATGATTGAACAAACTAATGGACAGAAAATACTGGTCAACTTTGTATAGTAATACAGTTGTTAGTGTTAAGTAAACAAAGTTTAATGGGGCATAATCATATCCCTTCGATTCGTCTAAATAAATAAATGATATGTAAATGTTTAATTTGTGTACATTAAGTGTATATCGTTTTGTACCAAAGATATATATCTATATATACGTGTAATAAGTAGATAGTAGATACTATTGATTTGTTGACATTAAATCATAACTTGGTTAGAAAAACTTCAGTTTCAAGACATGGACAATTGGAAAATAATTAACTAAAAGATTTTATTTGATTAAATATGTCACAGATTGATGTTGCCAGGGTACCATTGAGAACCAGCGAGTACTGGACAGATGTTTCATTCTAGTGTGGAACTCGACAACAGTGCTCACCCAACACTAGGACGAGACAGCTGTCCAGTGCTCCTTTGTTTTAAATGGTACCCTACCAACATCAATCTGTGACATATTCAATCAAATAAATAATCAATCTCCACAAAAATAACCATCTCAAAAGATTTTAGTTAGTTAGTTAGCTTTATAAGAAATACAGAATTTGGAATATATAATTGATTAACTTCAGGTTGTTATATGATGAAATGAAGTTAACAAGATAGGTTTAGTTAATTGAATTTGTCACAGATTGATGTTGATAAGGCACCATTAAAAAGCATGAAGCACTGAACAGCTGTTTCTTCTTAGTATAGGACTTCTAAACGGTACCAGTAACAATCTGTACCGTATCCAATCAACCAAACTTAATACCGATCTCTACAAATCATCTCAATTCAATGACAAGATGATAAACTAATAATCAAGAATGTACTTCTAGATGATTGAATATTAGTGTATGTATGAAAGAATAATGAAAAACATGGAGTGATTAAATCTGCCCAGTTGATTGCGATTTTGAGTCAAGTTAATTAACATCACTAACGATTGGCTATGAAAGTCAACGACACTGAAGTCACATTTCGACAATATTTAATTTTTTCTAAGCTAATCTACAACTATTTCGATGTAATCCATTTTCGAAACTGAACCTGAATCTTTTCATTTACGAATGACTGCAAAATTATCTGGGTATACCACCCCCTCACCTACCTAACTTTAGAAATACAGTAAGCATTGTCACTCGCGCTAGCACTTCATCCTAAACAAGAGTTTCAAGCCAGTTTCACCTATTTTAGAATGACATAGGCGTTACTGTTAATGTTTGCTGTTGATTTCCAATTAACGAATGCTAGAGCTTTGAAATAACTTTAGAGATTGATAGTATAAAGGCAAGATACGAAACGGCCGAAATAAATGTAACGCTGACCTTTCGTTTAGAATAGACCAATGAGATCTGCTTCTATAGTCTATATTATCTGACTATGTGGACGCTGATTGGTTGGGTAGGAGCCAGTGTGACTGAGCTTTCCCAGCGGTAGTGAATGAAAAAATAAAATACCATAAAATAGAATATGGCACCAAGTTGTTTATTTAATATGAACAAAGGCTTTTGTTTAACACATTCTGGACTAACCAGTAATATGAAATACAAATTTCACTAAAGTCTGAATTATGCAGAGGGGGGTAGTTCGTATGGAAACTCGATAATAGGTTTGTAGTAAAGTTACAATAACTCGGAAACGACAATAGACATGATAACCGTTAGGAGTCTGTAAAAAGCCTACATCTTAAGCTATGCAGATATCATAATTATTAAATGA
Organism: Schistosoma mekongi; assembly: GCA_034768735.1. NCBI lineage: Eukaryota > Metazoa > Platyhelminthes > Trematoda > Strigeidida > Schistosomatidae > Schistosoma > Schistosoma mekongi. Next base: position 21,545,896 of record CM068305.1, read on the forward strand.
TTATTGGGTACAGCTTTGCTAAATAAGACTTAATAACTTGGAGAGTAAACCTCATAGGTTGTGACTGCTGATTCTTTGTTCCATTGTAATAAACTTATTGTATCAAAGATGGAGTTAATGTATTCAAATGCGACATTATCTGCTTAAAGGACAATTTGTGTTTTTTCACTTTAATAAATTTTGAGTAATTTAGCTTCATGACATCTAACTGGCCATTTGGAACCTATTACTAAATCCAGTACAATAGAAATCAAATTAAATATTAACTGAAAAAACAGTATTTCCTTTTGAACATAGAAATATAGAAGAAGCTTATGTAGTGAATAATCTAGTGAACCATTATTCTAGATTTATCTACTCCGTAATACGCTTTCTGACAACATGGTTTAACACTCATAGATTATAATAACCAGATACTTATAGATATCATAATGACTAATAAAATCTACTATGATTTCATAATGGGCTGTCACAGAACCATTGGATAAATTAGAGCTCTTAACAATGTTCTCATCATAAATGTTGATACAACACAGTATCCTAGTTAAAACCTTCGATCATCATAACATCAACATTACTGAGAAGTGCTAAATTAAACAAAACCAGTTTATTCATCAGTTTTCCTCCATTTTTTTTGATAAATTTTCATCATAAAACTCATTTTCTAAAAAACTCTGTCAAACTCTTTCCCCCCCCCACCCGTTATAAATTCTATTCAAGGAACAATAAAAATATTTGTCTCCTAGTAACATTTTATCTTGATATCTTTACTAATTTCACTTAGATCTTGAGAAATAGTTAACCTTGAAAATTTCATTCAAATCAAATGATGAATAGTAAGTAATTTGGTTGCTCTTAGTTAATTCTACACTTATCTATTAAATCAGATAAATAAATTCACATAAAAGAAAAAGTCTTTTCTTAAAAAGTGATAAATTAAACTAATTTCTTCAGTCTCTACGAAAATATTATCATGTCATTACTATTAGTTAGTTTCAAGGGTCAATTCTATGAGCTCTACGGAATATCTGTAGCCAATAAATTGTTTACGTTGGATTGTAACTGGAAAATGGAATCCAGGACTCGCATTTTGTACTACTCGGGACTCGTCAGCTGTATGTGCTTCACTCGTAGTGTTGATGTTCGCACTGGGATTCGAACTCACTTTGTTTTGTACCAAACAACCCCTCGTTCAAAACTAGACTACTGAGTCTAGAAAGCCCATGACAAATTAACGGGAAGATCCAAATACATCATAGTCATATATATACTTATCCGATGCATATCTTTAGCTGTCTGGACTCAGTAGGCTTGTGGTAAACGAGGTGGCTTTTGGCACGAAACAAACTGAGTTTGAGTCTTGGCGTTAACATCAATCCTAAGATTCAAGCGCATCCGGCTGATGAGTCCCAAATAGGACGAAACATGCGTCATGGATTTCATTTGCCAGTCACAATCCAACATAAATAATTTTTGGGATCTATCAGTATATCGAGGTAATCAGTTCAGTATGCATATGTAGCAACAGAGACTGAACAGTTTCAGTTCATGACAAATCGACGGGAAGATCCTAATACCTCCTAATTGTAGCCAATAAAATTGAATCGTGTCAAATGTGCAATAAATATCTTCAATCGCAATGCATGCTGATCTAGTAGTACTGTGAACTAACTGAATTTGAAATGCTAATCACCAAAAATATTCACATTTAGGCATTAAGGAAGGAGTGAAGAATTCTTTCTTCAATTAGTTTTTCATCAAGGTTCTACACTACATATAATTTGTAATAGTAATGAAAATCACTGCCAAATAATTAGTAGTGCCTTAAATGGTAATTTCACTCATTCAAAGGTGTTTATAAAATAATTATAATTTAATTGGGATGGTTATTTTTGTGAAGACTGGTTATTTATTTGATTTAATATGTCATAAATTGATGTTGGCAGGGTACCATTGAAAACCAGGGAGCAATGGACAGCTGTTTCGTTCTGGTGTGGAACTCCTCAACAGTGCTCACCACAGATTCCGCACCAGGGGCTTCAGATTGACGGCGAACACCTAACTATCTGCACTACTGGGTCGGCATCCAATGGTAAAATTTCCACTTCTATCAATTTGTGATATATATAGCGCGACGATCATCCATTGTCATTGGTGATAACTGCCTTACTCCCGACAAGTCTGAACTCAATCAAAAAAATAATCAATCTCCACAAAAATAACCATTCCAAATGAACCGTAATAATGAGTTCATTAGTGACTAACTCCAGGATGTTCCTGAAGCTCTAGTGAGAAGTCGTGACTGGTGGAGTTTAGACTTGTCGGGAGTGAGACAGTTATCACCAATGACAACGGATGATCGTCGCGCTATATATATCACAAATTGATGGAAGTGGAAATTTTACCATTGGATGCCGACCCAATAGTGCAGATAGTTAGGTGTTCGCCGTCAGTCTGAAGCCCCTGGTGCGGAATCTGAAGTGTGCACTACTGAGGAGTTACACACTAGAACGAAGCAATTGTCCAGTGCTCCCTGGTTTTCGATCGTACCCTGCCGACATCAATCGGTGTTATATTCAATCGAATAAAATAATTATAGCTAAATAACAAAGCAGTTAAAACATGAAGGTGAATAAGGTAATCAAAGTTTTTGAAAGTATGCAAATGATAAGTAAATGGGTTGGTATATTGTTGATTACATAATATCTATTATGGAAAATATTTGAAAAAGTAATTGCAAGAAATCTTATGGTCAAGACTGTTACTGTAAATTTTTTGCATATATACTCTACATATAGTAGAAGCCATCAGTTATCCATCTCAAACCGGACTTATGTGTACATAAGAAGTGTGCACAACCTCTCTCCATGTCTTGGCCATCATAATAACCAATGCTTGAATGAATGAGTTATTACACTCAGTTCTTTCATTATTATTATTACTATTATCATCACGATTGTGATCCTTTTCATAACTTCAAAATGTTCATCACTAATTGTCGAGACACTATTTTAAAAGTTTATTGATTGCTATAAAGCTTTGAAGTTTTATTTTTTATTCCTGGTGAGATCACGGATACCTACTGTTGACTAGTTATATCTTAGTAACAAACAGATATTCACTGTTTGTTAGTCATTATACGTTTTCCTACCAAATCTAATACATGATGTATAATTACAGAATGTAATAGTATTCACAATTTTCAACAACACGATGATTTTCCAGTTATTCAGTAACAGAACTTTGAAAGTACAACTTAAAGATATGTTTATCTATTAATTGTGAAACATTAGTTGGGGAGTCAACAAAAACCACTCAGTACTATACAGTGTTATTTTCTCATTTAATTTAAGCCATTTACTGACTATGTTATACATAATAGAGCTCACTACTTTCAGAGCTCGTCGGATGTATATTATTCTTATACCAGTAAAATGTAACTCAACGGTATAAAGTTTTAAAGTCAGTTGTGTTATCTTACCACTCATAGCTTCCGATCAGAATTAGCAAGTATATGATTATTTTTGGTATAACTAAACTGTGGCTAATAGTGAAACCTACAACTCTTATTTGGTCTTATTGGAGGCCTGTTATGAGGTTGTATCTTCACATCAGTTACGATATGTATGTAAACATGCAAAGTCAACATTTTTTGCTTTGAATCTAAACGAGCTATTCACAGATCTACTTGGTCTGAACAGTTACCAATTTGTGGGACCAGCATGCAACAGTAAAATACAATTTTTCTAAATGGTTGCGATTTGTAGCTCAAGAGGATGGCCCTAAAATACTACATTCCGAGTCGAATGCAGTAATTATGCATTATTTAATCTTCACCTTGGACGACTTTATTAGTGCGAACTTCTGATAGGAATAAGTTATGAGCTTTTCTCTACAAGTAACTAGTAGCCGTTTCTATAGACCTCGAATTTGATTGGTTGTTGCTGATACGTGTTCTGCTATTTTTTTTCGAGCACCCATTTTGATCCCCTTTGTTCTTGATCTGATTTGTAATAAGGTGGTTATTTACTTTTTTCCTATGTGAATGATAACCTGCACCCACTTTAAAATATTTATTGATCACCAGTTGACCTGAGTGAAAGCTCTTAAACTTCCGTAGTCCTCTTAGCGCTTCTTCTATCCAAAATTACAGCGTCCTCTCACTCAAACTTATATCCATAATTGTCAGTATGCATTGATATAAGAGAATTGGTGTCATGGGCTTCGTGAACTGATTAATGCCCGTTTACGTGGAAATAAAGAGATCGATCGCTTTATCTCACATCACGTTAATTAGAGTTGTTGAAATTCATTTTGGAGATAATGTTCAGTTTGTCTTCATTTGTTATTTAGTTGTTCGGTTTGCATAGAGTTGATTGAAGTGAATTCGTTGACATGTACTTGACACATAATCCTATCAGTTTCAATAAACTGTTCATGATTTCCAGTATGTTTTTTATATATTGTAAAATAATCTATTCGTTTGTCTCTAGATCTTCGAAATATAACATGACAAGTGGTAATAATAACTAATCAAATTCAAGTTCGACAGATCAGTCTACTAGTCACTTGTGGAGAAGATCACATAGCTCACTTCTAATAGAAGTTGTCCAGAGTAGCAATAAAGGATCATCAATTAAACCATCTAACCTATGCCAAAGAATACAACCGAAACATGAACCTTCACAGATATATTCATATGATTTACTAATATGATTCATTAGTTCAAAGTGAAAGTTGCACAAGATCTTTCTCGTATTAATATTTACATATTCTTTTCAAATGTTCTACTTATCCATCAAACAAGTCAATTCACTATAATGTACATCATTGAAAATTCAATAACATTCATCTTTATTGTCAATTAACTATTGACTTCAATAAAACAACAGTTGTTTATAAATAATGTTGTCATTTCTACCTACATCTATTGAATTTAGTTTATAAGTAGTAGAATAATGTATGTTTAATATATTTCGACTAATAGATTGATTTATGTACAAATAAATAATCCAATTTAGGATGGTTATTTTTGTGAAGACTGGTTATTTATTTGATTGAATATGTCATAAATTGATAATGGCAGGGTACCATTGTAACCAGGGAGCACTGGACAGCTGTTTCATCCTAGTGTGGAACTCCTCAGAAGTGGACACCACAGATTCTGCACCAGGGGTTTCAGGTTGACAGCGAACGTCTAAGTAACTGCACCATTGGGTCGGCATCCAATGGTAGAATTACCACTTCCATCAATTTGTGATATGTAGCGCAACGATCATCCATTGTCGTTAGTGGTAATTGTCTCACTCTCGACAAGTCTTAACTGCACCGGTACCGACTTCTCACTAGAGCGTCAGTAATATTCTGAAGTTGGTCACTATTGTGCTCGTTATATATATATATATATGTATATATATATATATAACAAATTGAGGCAAGTGGGGATTCTAACAATGGATGCCGACCCAGTGGTATAGCGGGTTAGGCACTCTCCGTCAACCTGAAACCCCTAGTACGGAATCCGGAATGCGCACTGCTGAGGAGTCCCACACTTTAACGAAAAAGCTGTATAGTGCTCCCTAGTTTAAATGGTACCCTGCAAACATGAATCTTTGACATATTCAATCAAATAAATAATAGTTGAATTTATAAGCTGACTGAGATTACGGTGGTGAATGATAAGATCTGAATTGCATTGTGACTAAGGTACTTCTTTTGACTTTGTGGAACTAATGATTACTATGTGGTGATTACTTAAAAACACTAGTCTAATCATATTAGATATTAGCCTTAGATAAATGTGTCATGAGCTTAAACAATCCACATCTATAAATAGAATGCATTTGAATCTTCCCATTGATTTGTTATGGACTCAAGTTTATCAGTCACTGTTGTCAAGTCAAATAATTTGTATCTACCTTAGTTTAGATACATATCTAGTACGTTTAAAAATTAGTAAGGCTATTAGACAAGCATGCGCAGCTAAGCTAGGATTGCACTAAAAATGAAAAAGCTTTTTACGAACTGTAAAGATTGGTTTTTATTCGAAACCATAGAAGGATTTTACTTCGAATTATCTGAATCATATGCTCCTCTCATTTTGTAAGTTTGGAGTTAGTTTATGAAAGCGAACGAGCGATTTCATTGAGTTTGATAAAGAAAAGAATTAATCAGTTAATTATTTGATTTTTTATTTGCATTTTTCAGACTAATCTCGGTTGAGTACCACTTTAAAAATTAAAGAGTACTGGGCGAAGGTTTCATCACAGTGCTCTTGATTCAACCAGGGAATCGAACACAGGGCCTTCAGGTTGGCGGACACCTAAGCCTCTGCATCATTGGGCAGACACCTAGTAGTAGAATTCCTACTTTTACCACTTTACGACAATTATCTACTGTCATCGGTGACAACTGTCTCACTTTTGACGAGTATCCCAGTCACCACTGGTGGAATTATGGGTGTACACTGCCAAGGATTCTCATACTAGAACGGAACGGCTGTCAAGCGCTTCTCTGTTTTCAATGGTTTCCTAATCTGTTTAATTTTTTAGTGACAATAAATTAGAATTCAACTATCTTTACAACACACAGTTACACGTGGTAGTTATTATTGATTAAATTACTTTTGACTGGATCTGGAAGTCTTGTTATTGCTTTTTGTTGATTCTTGAAATGAAGCATTCCAATAGATATTTTAAAGGCAATTGAATAAATATACAAATTAATGAGATTGGAATATAACTACAATAGTTTCAAGCATTTTATTTAAAACTTCCTAAAATTTTGACTATTTGAATTTTGTTCATTAGACTACAATAGTATCCATATTCATTCCACTTTAATTACTAATAACTCATTAAAGTTTCCATTATTTAGTAAAGTATAATTAGACACTATTGAGTGTCGCCACAAAAATGCTTCATAGTGCTGTTCATACTTTAATGACACCGACGAAATCTCTGTAACAATTCATAACTTCAGTAAAATGTATGAATTACAAAAAATTTACTAAACAATAACACGTTTAATGTTGATTCGCTTCCGGGATATCGACAGACAATCCTTCGCAAAACAGAAGATAATCTTGTTATACAATTTTAATGTCAACATTTCAGTGATCATTATTAATGTATACAAACACTAAAATGATGATCGATGAATGCAGTGAAGGAATACTGAATAAAGATATAGTTACAGAACGAGAGCAGTGTTGGATTGGACTATGTCTGTTTGGCTCATAAATCATTGTTTTCTCTATTCCGGCTTTGGGGACTGGTAGTCACGGGGCAAGCGTGTACGTATACTGACTGGCAATTATCAAGGCCACTGTGTATTTTCTTCAATACATAACAAATAGAATAATAAGTGATAGAGTAATGCATCATCAAATCTGATATGCAGAAGTTATGACTGACTATAGCCCGAACAAATAATAAACGATAAGTTCAAGACCATAGGAAGATTCTAGGGAATCAATATCGACAAATATTCCTAGAAGTCAGAATAAGTGTAGGAAATACTGCCAAGAGATGATACATAATCTAGTGTAGCAAGCATAAATAATTTATTTGACAAATATTTAGAGACCGAAATTAATGGAACTTGTCAGTAGTGTAACTGCAATCAATCCATAATAAGGATTATATTAATTTCAAGATTTTTAAGAGCCATTTTGAAAAGGTATACGTCTTCGACGTTATTGAGTTCTTTAGGCTAGATAAGCCATATCACTTTGATTAATCATATCTTTAGTATATATATATCATGTAGAAGTATGCTTTGTGGTTATTCCCCAAGAGTTAAATCATTTCGTCTTTGTTTGTGATTAGTTATCATCGTTAGTATTTACTGAATTCATTCGTTCTTATTTTGGAGGAATTTCGATCATAAAGTTGATTAAATTTTATCATATAGGGTGATAGATCAACTCACTATCACCGTACCCATTGATTCCTGACTGATATGGTTACCATACTTCAAAAACTTCTCTGATATTCGTTAAACTCCCTTGATCTAAATCCAATTTATAACCACAAGTACTTTGTGTGCATTGAAATCATTAAAAACATACTACACGTTTAGATGCTAGTATACGTTCTTTTATACACTGAAGAAAGGAGCGTTTACTGTAGTTAGAACAATTGATATTGTACATACAATTGTATTTGTCTCCTGTTGTTGTTTTATCCGTCGGTTGCATAAAATTAAATGAAGCAAATTTGTTGGCTTATGGGTAATGTTCGTTCCAAGGAAGTTGTGCCTTGGACGTTCTGTGGTGGATACTACTTATAAGGTCATCAATAAGTAGTAGGTATTAGGGCGTCAAAGGGAATTAGAAAGGATCAGTAAACAGCATACAAGGCGAGTTGCGAGGTGGCAAGAAGTAAAGTTTGATTAAAATACAGTGGAGAATTGAGAACAATCAAGAAAAGCAAGCTAATAAATGACACAGTCCAGAGAACGCGAAGGATGTGTAAATTGAAGCTTGGAAGTAAGATATATAATAATGCATAACATACTCTGTTTTCAACAAATATGTCGTTGCCCAGTTGGTCTTTTTGTAGTTCTACCTGTTAGTCGATGTGACCTATTTCCCACGAAACTACAGCGACAAGTGCCAATTAGAGTGCCTAGGAGGTCCCTGCACGGCTCTTCATAGACAATCCAGTCATACTCCGTGACAATAAGAACAAAGGCTCATGAATTAACCGGACAGAATCCTCTTATGTTTAAAGCCCTATTCATGTAAACCCAAGGCCTGACTGTGCAGTCAATCAATTAAAAAACTAACATTATTACAAAATAAGAGAGACAGTGGTATTGAACTGCTGTACGTATATATAATTTAGTAACTCTAGTTCACAAATGGGAAATGACATACTAACAGTCGATCAGAAGGATAAATCCAGAGAGACATAGTAGTAAATGAAATAAGATGCCTTTTTCACACACTACTACAGTAACTCAAATAGCCTCTTAAAATACAAATTAGAGACTTAGTTATTCTTCTTGAATATAACAAAGTTTCTTGAGTTCCCATGATTAAACAGACATAGTCCTATTGGAAACACTGATTTACAAGAAATTGAGAGATTGCTGAGGCATCGATCTTAGAAAACTTCGCTGTAAGTAACTTGTTCCTTTATTTGATACAGTCTTTCAGTCAATAAAATTGTCACAGTGAACAAAAAAAAATGTAAGTCGTTGACCATATTGTGCTAAATTTATTAGGCTACTTACAAGTAGTATAAGCTGTAATCAAAGTATTCTTGCTTAATTGTCATTAAATAAAATTTGATATGTTCATTATTTAATTATTTTAGTTGGAAATTTTTGGTCACAATAAGCTTTTTATAACTTACAAAAGTAGTAGGTGGGTTGATTAATCAATTAAAAAACAAGATTTGTATACCCTGCAGAAGTTACAGGTGATATAGGTGTCTAATTGACAAACTTATCTTAGTCCTGGTAAGGGTTTCTTAGTCCCATCTATTTAAGTAACACTTTACCGGAAACTATTAGTAGATTTTGAGGTAGGTGGTCCGAAAAGTCGATAATTTCACATAAACAGGCTGTCAACTATCTAATAATAACTCTTAGACATGTTGATACTATCTATGTATTCGTGCAAACCTTAACTGTAGACAGAGCTGAAGTTAACATCTGTTAAGTTCATATCTTGTTTATTAAAAATAAATAAATAGACAAGTTCTAAACATAAAACATATAAAAGATGAGAAAATTTTGTAATAAGTTTGCTTTCTATTTACTTAGCTTATAAATAGAAGACAATATATTTGTAAACAAAATAGATACTTGTCTGAAGTATATGTAGTGGCCTATAACAACTAAGAGGTTCTAATTGATAGAAGTTATTTTTCATGTAAGCAGCTGATTATCATATTCGCCTCCTGAAATGTCTGTGTTAGATACTATACTTTACAGTTAACAATAACTCAAAGACAAATGTCAGTTTGTACAGTAGAATAATAATTAAATGACTACAATAATAACCACAATATATCTTGCCCAATCGGTGGTATTTGTTACCGTTTGCTTACTTAAAGAATTATAGTGCCATACCGAATTTGCATTATTTGTTATATATAAAAGTCTTCACAGTATAGTGAAATGAAGACGTCAGAAGATTAAAACTGTTGTATACAAGATTTAATTTCAGGAAAATCGTTGAATAGCACATATATTCAGATAAACAACATTGATTTTACACGCATATTTTATTTTTGTGCAGTTAGAAATCTCTCGGCTACTGACAATACATTAAACTAATATTCAGTCCGCTTATTGACAGTGTCTTTTATCATACTTATTTAACTAGAAAAGCGTTCACGTTTCTGAAAACGTTGTACACCTAACACTAAAATTACTATCGTTTCACCATCATCCAACACATAATACACACACACGATTAACACTAATAGGATAAGTAGTAAAGTTTGAGATTTCAATAGTGATAGTTGAAATCAACTTTACAGAAAACTTACAAATCACCATTCTTCAGAAGGTTTCTCCAAACCAATCCGCATATTTTATCATAACTATTTTGGTCTATCAGTAGGCTGGAAAATGATCATCATGCATTCCGCTTTGGTTGATATGCGTCAATAAATATCTGTTTTGTATTTATTACTTTTAAACACACTGTATACAAATGATATTATTATTGAATTATTATCTGATAACTATGCAATAAGGCGTTTTGAAGCTGAATGTACTTAAATAACATCTAGTGTACTGGTTTAAAATTACGACATTGTCTATGAATAATATTTTCATCATAAAACTGATTCTAAGCAAATCTTACACATTAAAACGTAGGTGGTAAATTTATTTTGCAGATTCAACTAGATCAAGCTTGTGGGTTTTATGAAACCCGCTTTCTGAATAAATTCGAAATTGTTAGCAGTAAAATTAATCTGTGGGACACAACTTAGAGTGATTGAAATTTAATAATAGATTATTAACATTACACGTGTGCTAAGTTTGTCAGTATGTTTGTTGGTACCCGATTTATCTATTTTTATTTGTGTCGCAGGTTATACTTTTCTGTACTTCGTCCTTGCCGTTTTACTTGATTGTATATTCACTCGTACATTGACTAATAAATTAGTCATGGTAGCTTTCAATTCTGTTACGAGTGTCAAATTATTGATAAATTGTAATTATTCGATGTTTCGGTTCTACTAACGGAATAATCTAATTCATCTTCAGCTGCGATGATTTGGTAACTATAAATTTCGGGTAATGACGTATTCGGTCGTTTTATCGTCTAGACATCAAATACTACAAATCATATACATATAATCGATTTCACCTAATAATATTATCATGTAGCTAACTTCTGGTAATTCATAAACACTTGCATTTCAGCATAGGCTTCAGGGTTTCATCGCTTGGCACAAAAACCACATTAACTATAATAATTATTGTGGTAGCAGATATCTGAATATTATAACTGAAAGAGACGTTGCAACCTACCAAGTAAACTCGTATAATTATTATAGACTTTTATTAGTGCATATCAACATACATAAATGTTGATAAGTGTTTATACACTACATATTTCGTTTTTTGTTGGATATAATTACGTATTCATATAAATTGTTTTTTGGCCACTGCAAATTTCCTCTCAATCAAAACGACTAAACCTCGAAGTTGCGTGACTGTATTATTAAAAGGTATCACATGTCGGATTTCTTGTCCCTGAATAAAAACTATATAAATAAATTTTGAAACTTTAAAAAAGTTTGTGTCAAGTATCCAATATAATTTAGTTAAACTTAATTTTGTATCCAACCGTTTATTTAATTATACACTGGTAAGCACTTATGGAAGGTAAATTGTAAAGAAAAACAGATTATGACTTAACGCGTATAAACAAACTGAATAAATGGTGATTTTATTTGTGAATGAAAGAATAATTTCAGACGTTTCGTTTGAATATGTGATAAAATGTTGTGAATCATTCAGTTATGAAGCAATTCCCGTGTTACTTTGATGGATCCTCATTCTTCTTTGATTCTGGAATACTTATTAGTTTAAACAAATATTTTAATGATTTTGAGAGTTCCCCTTTTTAAGTCATCCTAAATTTTTATGCTCTCGAAACCAATTTATAATGATGTTATATTTCAAGTTTATGTAGTTTTCGTCATCCTGAAAAGACAGAATATCCACCAGTAGGCACATTTTTACTTCATGTAAATAGTTAGTGAAAAGTTCAAAAGTAATTCAAAGTGACAACACCATGTATGATAATGTTTTAATGTTCCCAAAAATTTACAAAAATGATAATAAGGATTAAAATCATCTTGAAAAACGTAAAACAACAAGGAACAATTAAATACCAAAACAAAATGATATATACCAATTCATAGATATCATTAGAAAAAAAAATTTTGAGAGGATTAAAGTTCAGTTAAAAATTAAATTAACTGCAATTTTAAAACAATTCGTAAAGAAACAAGTCATAAAATATCAATCACAAGAGGTTGAACAAGAAAACTGATTTTATGAATTATAAAATTCCAATTCCGAAATAAAATCCAACCCATATACAGCAGATGGTGAACATCTGTTCTCTATAAAAGATTTTGTGATAAACTTCTCGTTATCAGTAGTGTTTGATGATGTTTCGTTTGAGCATAGTGTAGTATAATCACTTGTTTCAGCTACTTCACTGAGGTTTATTTCAGATGACAAAATATAGGTACTGTAATCAAAATTTGTGGGAACACCAAGTAAAGCATTTGTGGCGGCACTGGTTTCCTCATCTTCGCTATATATTTCTGTAAGGTACTCACTTGTATTTGAAATATTTCCAATGGTTGCTTCTATTGGATTTATCATTTTAGGCTCGTCGGTACTTTCACTGTATTGAATGTTAGAGTGTGATATGGGTCTCGTATTAAGTGTCTGACTGTGAGATTCGTTATTACTCTCTAAGGGTGAGTGTACATCCCTGAAGAAATAAGCGTCTGTCGACGAAACATAGGATTCTGGCTGATGAACTACTGGACATTCAACTTCACTGTAGCCTTGGTTAGTCTATAAAACAAAGAAAAAGACTGTTATAGAAGTAGAGTAAACAATAAATACTATGGAGTTCAGACGGTTTAGTATAAAAATGTGACCCATATAATTATCAGGTGATAGTAATTGCATTATGATAAGCTAAGAAAACTAGTACGTTATAATTACTGTACAAACAAGTAAGATTTGTCCTTCTCATCAGAAATTAGTAGTAGTAAATTGCCCTCCCCCTTTAACAAAATGTGACTAAAAACCTTATTTTACAGGTAAAATTTGCCAAAGTATTTCTAGAAAATAGTTAGACTATAGTTAATTGTATATATACGTCTAGCAAACGACAGATCTAATTAGGTTCTGTTGAATTAATTAGTTCTAGTTTACAAACTTACATCCCGATTATGAATTTCAAATAATCTTGGTTGATGCTCTGAAACGCTTGAAGTATCGCAGTGTTCCAAGACTCTTGTGACAAAATTATCGGACTTTTGATTTTGATAGCTGTATAAAACTTGCGAATCTTTATACTTCTCAAAATTATACCACCGTTCTATTGTAGGAAGACTGTTTTCGTGTTTTGTGCTGTCAAATCCATTGTTACCATCAAAAGTAACATTTTGATAGTATTCGGCGTTTTTAAGTCCATATTCGGTAACTAAATGTTGATTTGTTTGATGTGTCCGTGAACTATAGTTTAAACTTTGTTCATATGAACCCTGATCCTGATTTGTTGTTTGTAACAAAATGTTCCCCCGTGGAAAAGACAATAAAGTGGTATAATCGGGATTGTAATTACATTCTGAAAATGGAGTATTTGATAGAAGGTTCACAATTTGCAGCTAAAAGGATAAAGACAAAATAATTTATTAGATACCATGTTCTCGTCCTTTTCAAAACACGCAAAGTTTTTCATTGAAATTTCACTTGAAGTCAAAAAACACTTCCTAGCATGAATGGATCTGTCACAAATATTTTTAACAGTATTTTCAACCACACTACTTTTTAAAACCAAATAAAGATTACCTACGCATACTCATGATGGTATACGAAATCACAATCTATGAAAAGCCATCTCAATATTGACTATTCCCCTCGAAAGTGGTATAAAGCATTCCTGCATACAAAGTTACTTTGATATTCCTTGTTGTGCTATTGAATTCTGATTGGAATAAAGAAAGCATCCAATTTCAGAGATTAAGAATAAACAGGCAATTTGCTTATATCTTTCATTAGGTATTAACACATTAGTTAATAATTAATTAGTCTGGGTTTAATTTTGGCGTCCCTGAAAAAACAGTATTCTTACTTCGGCTATCTGCCGTTGCAGTAAAGTAATCTCTAAGTTAAATAAATTTTATTGATTTGTTTTTAAATACTTATATTCTATGGTTATATTGATTGCACTATCTTTCAACCAAATTCAAGGGACTAACTTAAATAAAATTAGAGCAGCTAGATGCATTGCTACAATGGAATGCACAAATACAAGTGCCGGGCATGTTCAATTACTACTAGTAATGTAAAAAGAAGGAGTTTCTCGAAATCCTTTTTATTTACGTTAAGACAAGTGTTTAATGACGTTGGATGTTTTGTTTAGTCAATAAGCTCGTTATCTAAGAGAAAATCTGTAAGGACTAAATTAAGGAATAATGTAATCGAAAGACTGTCATCGTTAGGAATGAATGCAACTTCCACTGATTTTGACATTTCCTGGTCTTTTTGAATCATAGTTTAGATAAATGAATAAAAACCACCTGAATTTTTAGTGCGAACAAATGCAATCATATAAAATAATATTGTTAACCTGATATTAGCGTGTAATTTTGAACAGGGCGCCATTACACTTAAATAGAACTTCAACAAACTTTATAAGCACTAAATTTCAAGTAAATATGATGGAAAAATCCAGTTAGTAACTTGACACTTTTGTAAGTTTCCATTTATTCTAGAAGTGTTTGCCATAGGACAAATTTCTGCAATAACCACTGGTTGTAAAGTATATTTTGTCATCGTATTATAAGATCGAGGTAAAACACAGGGAAGACTATAATCAATAAGTTTGACCTTTCATGCATGTCATGCAAAAACATATGTTGTCAGGTTTTCTAATGTCATAATATGCCACAACTGAAATCTAACCTTGATATTTTCACTTATTATTTCATTAACTTTTTCGCTTTCTATAAGTACTAAAATAAGCCGAGTTTACTCTGTATACTGATATTAAACTGGCGTGAAACAACCAGAAAACTTAAAACTTAGCTTATACTCCCAATATGAAGATTAGTTCTATATCCTTCATATCTAAACCACTTCAAAATTAATTTTCACTTTCGTAACATAACTTGTTTTCTTCATTTAAAGTTTCGTTTAGAAATTAAATATAATATGCTTATTCGCTCATATCGCCTAGATTTATGGTTGCCATTTAAAGACGAAATATTCGTAAAAACGGAAAAAACGTGTTTTGCCATTAAAAATTCAGTGACTGTGTTAAGTTTAGATCAATAAATGAAAAAAAACAGTGAAAACTTTAGTAATTGTACCAAGCATCTCCCGAACTCCTCTATGATAACTTTCTCCTGATCATCTAGTGAAAAATTTTTGAGTTTAGCTTCAATGAGCTGAAGCAGTATTAGGTTACAAGCAGCTCCAACGAATTCACTTGGAAGAAATATTAATGATACTCTTCAAAATATTTGTTATGAAAATAACATAACTTACGGGTCTTCATGAAACTTCACATACGGTAGATTCACTACGGACGGATTTACTTTCCTGTCAAGAGATTGGTTAGTCTGTGTTAATTGAATACAATTCCTTTTATATTTCATTGAGTCTTGAATATCCATATTCGATGATCTGAAAAAAATTAAAGAAATATAAACGAATCCCACCTTTTGTTCAAAGGCAGCGTTTGACTTGCAGAGTAAAAAGGCTCTGCCTGTGAGTGCTGTTGCCTCTGGTAATCAACATTTCGGCATCCCTGACATCGACATAACCTCGAACAACTGATTTTTGCCTGTTATCATTTACAAAAAAAAACCGTTGTACAACCTCATAACATTCGCAGTATTTTTTTAAGCATTGTGACCTTTTGCAAGTACATCCTTTAAGCCGTTTATACTCTCCATCGCCTAAAATGATAGGTGTAATGTAAAGCTCCGTTACCAAACTTCGAGTGAAATGCCAATGGATTTCTTTCCAAAGTTAGTTTAATAGCGTTTAAACGATCCTCTTCATGTAAATCGTTGTTCAAACAATTTACGCAATTGCAGTCATTACATTGAATTCTTTGGGCAAAACACTCGCAATATAGCTTAAGACAATGAGATTTAGCACAATTACATGGTTTAGGTTTAGAAGGGAAAAGTTTGGAGAAAGAACATGTGCTTTCCGTGGTATCTGATTTAATGACATGCATTTGATAAGAATGAGATAAGTCATCTGTTTTACTCCCAGTGAAAATCTAGATAACGACGATATATATTATATAATATACATAAAATGAGACTACATTTTTAAACTGCATGCAATCCAATCTCTCATTCGGTGCATTTTTGACTACGCTCAACTTATGATTTTCTTCAACTGACGTCATAAAGTATAAAGGTACTTCCGGATTTAAGAACATCACAAATGCGTTTATGGAGTGCGAAATCAAAGAATTACGACAAACAAGGCGCGACAGTACGTTAATAAAACAAAACTACATTCGTAATCTGATACCACGCATTTGAAGCTTTTTCTCCATTAGCTCTGTATTAACTCAGTCGTGTTGTATGATAGCACTTCAGTTCTGAGGGACGCTTTTAGACTTTTGTGCCATTCATTGAGATTTGTCTATTTCTAAAAACCATTATGGTGAGAGGCTACTGGAAAAGCAGATTCTAAGCAATTAATAGTTGCGAAAACGTGTTAAAAATCTATATGCACTAAAATTTTATTGGCGTTCAAGTCGATGAATTTTTATTGATATTGTTTGAAGGTATCTTTGATCACACAGAATACTGACTCGTTGTAAACCACCAAGCGTGTGCGCATTAACTTCTGTGGAAATATAATCCTACGTTCTTCGGTCTCGTTCCTATTTTATTGTATTTTTATCAATACGATAGTTAACGAATTATTGCACTATTGTAGCTGCTGACAACAGAAGACTCCAGTTTTTGGTCGCAAATATTTTAATCTCGTCATTTTGATCAATTTTGGAGTACCGGTACCTCATCTTAGTCTATGTATTGTAGTGTTGTCATGGAATAATTATGAACACTTAATGAAGTTGTTATCCCAAATAGACAGAGCTTCCATACTCCCAATTCACTTTGCATACTATCATTCACTATTTATGCAATATCTTCCCGAAGAGCTAATTTAAGCCACTTGAGGTCTAGGTGAATTAGATGAATTGACGTTAGTGGTTCACGCGACATTAGCAAGTGTATGGCGTTAGGAAAGCTAATAAAACATTCTTGCGTCCTTCCATACCGACTAGAGCTTTTCGTGTGTCACACTGCTAGCTGTAAATTTCTACCTTTTGGTAGCTGTGACATGAAAAGCGCGCCCACTGTAACGGTTGGCGAGTCTAAAAGAGCTTTAAATGAAGAGTTGTTATTCTTTTCAGAGTTTCTGTCCATTTACAGCACATCTGAACGATCAGTATCATGAATAAATTAGTAATAGATAATAGATAATGATGAAGAATATACATTTGAAACTTTTGATCAGATTTAGCTTTTTAATTTGTACTAGAGGTTTTTCTGTAACTAGTATAGTCACTCGGTTGGAAAATACTCATCATACGTCACGAAAGGCTCTATGTAAATTGTGGTGAAAAAACTTTACAGAAAAAGCCTTTTACGAAACATGGGCTACTCGCAGATATCGTTGTCTTCTTCCTAGAACATGAAATCTCTAGTCCCCACCGACCACCCAGTGGTTTTCCGATGCACCATTGTTCACATCAGCAACGACTTGGTGTTCAGCTAGTAAGGTCAACACGATCAACAGTCATATTCTCGACCGACGCGCTTGCAGCATCCGTTAGTCACCTATTTGTAAACACAGAACGTGTGGAAAGTTGTTTGAATTAAGCAAAGTCGTTTGCATGAACAGTTAAAGGTAAGGTTAATAGCCTCTTTTCTTCTACGCCGTGACTACCCAGCCAAAGTTTCTTTTACGTAGCCCAGTTATTCACATTATAAGTACTCTGCCATTTACACTCTAGGCGCAAATTAATTATTATTATCATCTATTCTGTAGGTATCACGAATGAGGGCAGTTGTGTTACGAATAGTAAGTATGATAGTAATGTCTCAGTCAGTTCACGTATAGTAAGAAGGACGATTTATTCTGACAACTTTGCCCTGACTCATCTAACCGGGGAAAGTCTAGGTGACCACAGAGTGACAACAAAGAGTTGCTGTGGTTAAAAAAAACAGAGGCAGAACAAAGAGTGATAAGAGCGGTTGTGATATCTATCGATCAGTAATAAGGAAGAGCAACTCCACATTCGAAAGCAGCTTCTACAACAGAGGGGATCAGCATGGCTGTGATGTTGAGGTTCCGGGATGATACCACGGTCTTATGTTTAAACACCCATGAACACTGTTTTGATACACATACTAGGATGTGGAGGTAGGATTTCTGCATAAATATATGTTACAGTCCCTAACATTGGCTGCATTGGAAAAAACACGGTTTTAAAATTACTGCATACCCCAAATATCAACCCGTGACTGGCAAGGCCACGAATTCTTGGCAGGCTCACGATATTTCTAAGTCCGAACTAAAAATACCAAACAGAAAAGGCACAACGGTCTCACGGTGATGATCCCTCTCTAGCGTCTACTCCCAGGAAAGGACCTAGCAAATGACTAGATCGCGGGCGGCACGCTCCGCTAGAAACTCCTCTGAACACTAGAATGAATCCCCTCAATTTTTGAATGTGCCGATTTGGTTAGAGTTAGGGATTCATACAAGGCCACTATTCATATAGGGCAGGGTAGTGATATATATCAACAGCTAACTGAACACCATCCGCTAACACCTAATTCTTGCCTACCTTTCAGAGTCTGTTTAGTGTTGCTTTAGATTAAACGCCACAAAATACCTAACCAAGGAGGGACATATACCGTACCCATGCGAGCAGTCCCTAAACTAGGCAGCAAATCCTCCGGATAATGTTAATACTCACACCTTCAGTATGACTAGATAGTCATCGAGAGCGACTTCGACGGTCACTTGACGAAACACTAAAGGGATGGTTCGATAAATAATTCACTTCAGCTATAAAATGTAGGCCCGTTTAAGCTCATAAGAAGCAACATAAGGTGGGGTTGTTGTGGGATACTATTAAGGTTAGACAACCAGATAACGAACGACCTCTTGGTGAAAACGTTCAAGTGCGAGCTTCACTACAGAATAGTGACCATTAAACGGTGGGACATAGGCCTGTAGCAGCATAGCTTGACTAGTTAAAAGTTCACTTCAAAACTTAAGCATACGCCAAAACAATTAGGCTCCAGTATTCATTTATTTCCTTATTCTGCATAGGGATTATATTTCCTATTAGCTTATATTGAACGTTGAGAATTACGTGTGTGTTTGAATAACTGGAACCGCTCTCCACTGTCTCCTGCCCTCGCTATTGAATAAAGACCTATTCCCATAATACTCTGGATTCTTGTGTCACTAGATAGGGATATACCTAGGCGTTAAAGGCCCTCCATGTGTACGTTACGGCACAGTAAACTATGCAGCCATGAGACAGTAACTGAAACATACTCTGCAATCGCATGTGTGGCTGCACCTGTCCGCAGATGATCATTCGGAGATCAAATCGGATCCTTCTCGAAGAAACAGAAAGAGCCACCTACGCGACCTTACATAATAAATGTAATTTTAGGGTGAAGGAAGAAAAGAGGTTGTAGGTCAGTGGAATGCCTAACCCTACCACACGTATCATCACTTATTTTAAATTCCTAATAACCTTATACTGGTTAAAGACGACAAGAGAATGTGGGTTCTAGTAATAGCTCACTAAATTACCTGTATGATGATGTAGGACTTGCACGACACATTCAAGCGTCAATTTAGACTTTGTACTTGATCGATTCCAGGTGATTTTACTGAGCGTTTGCCCATGGTTAGTTTATTTACTTTTTGACTGAAATCACTCTTCTCAAATAGGTCTCCAGGTTGAGACGATACTCTCTCTGCCGTGCTGTGACAACTAGCAGAGGCAATATGTACACCTGTCAACAATCTCTTCCAGCACTCCTTAGACAGCAAACAAAACCCAAGAAAGTGAAAAAAGCGGTTAATTTTTCAAAATTTAAGAAGATAACAGGCGAAAAACAACTTTTAACAGACCGGTTACCTTGTTTCTATTAATGTCAAAAATATTAGATAGATTATTGGGCGACCAAAGGAGAAAGTACATCGATGGACAACAGATATTTCAGATATTTCAACGCCTATAATAGTGCATTGATATTCATGCACTCACAGTATACCAACAATACGGTGTCCCAGTTGCATCTCTCAAGATACATTCCATCCACAAGTCAGAGTACCTATCCCACCTGCTTGACTGCTGCACGCCGCATGATAGCTTTAGCTTGCCACAACGTAAACATTGCAATTAAACATCGAAATTACTTAAGTAGTTTTCACTGGAATTGCAGCTTCGTCAAGTCCTAGTACAGTTAAGGTAGAGCGTTAGCTTACAAGATACACTATTTTCTCCCACTTATTATTAATTATCATTATTCTCTTTTGTTATGGTTCCTCATTGTCTTAATAGTCTCATGCTTTGTAGATTTCCATGACCCCTAGCATTCTTGAAGAAGCAAGAGTCAGAGTGGTAGCGCGAGCCCACAACTCTAATGACACAAGCAGTAGGTCGCAGATTCCCATCCCCCTGACAGGTCATGCTTTCAGCTCACCCGCGAGATTTTCGTGTAGGATTTACAGGAACGTATCGAGTGAACTATCTCCCTCACAGGTCATGTTGGCCTCCACTAGTGTACTCTGTAACCCAAGCAAACATGAGGTATCACAGCCTTACACCAAACCCAGAGAACAGGAGTCAAAATGACCTTACATCAAACCAACACAACGCAGGAGTAAGTGGCACAGAGGCAACCCTGCGAACAAGTTTGGCGGGAAGAAACTGCGGTAATCTGGCGACAAATGCAAGGTCTGCAAAAAAATAATTGGTAACAGGGATTCAGGATTCTAGTGTAACTTCTGCAGAAAATGAATACACTGGGACTGTGATACAGAAATACCTAGGGGGTATTATACTTTTATGTTGGGGAACCCCTGCTAGTGCCCCTGGTATGTATGTCTCATATATGGGCTCAACCCCCACGGACTGCTGAATGCCAGGAACACTAGCTTGTCAACCGAGGTCAAGAGCGCCTCAGTGTCATTGAGTGATACCTCGCGAAAAGTTGGCAACTCACACAACCACGGCAGATGGATTCTGTCCGTATGCGAAGCACTTCGACAAGGTATAAAGAAAACCGTACGCCTAATCACACAATATGGGGATCCTAGAGAAAAAATCTCCAAATAGTGCTCAACTGAAGCCTGATGAATACAGTGACTTCAGCTAGTGAACCCTCTGGTAACAATAAAGTCCCTCATTTAAGTGGATCTGCAACTGGGGATTCAGCTAGTGGCCAAACTCCGGTGTCTGCCGGAAGCCAAGCAGAAGTAGGATTTCCCATCAGATCACCAATTGATCTTAGAGACAACGGAGTCTGCAAACGAACCTCACTGATCCTTCTCAATGTCACGTCACCTACCATTAGCCTGATGGGAAGCCATCATAAATTCGATACGCAGCAATGTCGCCAGTACTGTCAAATTCGTGGGCTGAAAATTGCCCCTGAGTGACTCTGAGGGCTTTACAAAGGTTCTGGCATCACATCGACTAACCCTACTTCCCTACAAGTATTGTTCAACACACTTGAAGAGGTGGATATGACATTGCCTATCTTTCAGAAGCTATTCATCATGAGAAATACTTGGATCAGTGCCACATATGATAAGACCTGGGGTAAGAGGGTGCCTAAAATTATATGGCTACCAGGTTTGGGAGGGAAAACATCCATGATTTTACACCAAGTTTCCAAACTGCCTGGCGAGAACTATCTTCACGACCCGTAGCAGTGGAAGTGGCCCTTAAGCAAGCCGAACGTGAGGGAAATCACGGCCATCTGTAGGCCTCATCAAGCTGCGCACCCACAGACAATAAGCTCACTCTTGAATCATAGGTAACAAGTAAATCAAAGGGAATACAACTACCAGGCAACTAGTCGGCCGTCTGTACAGTAACGTGTGGGGCTTAAGAGGCTAGATGAATGAACAAACACCTACACACCCGCCTAAAACCAAGGATAGTTATACTCACCGAAATGTAGCTTTCCTCTAAAATCTCAGACGACGTGGTGAACATCCAGGGTATGGCCCTGCCAAGAAAATACAGGCGATACAGAGTGCGAGGCGGAGTCGTGATGTACATGAGTAGAATAATCAAAACAACATCTGTAAATGTAACTGCGCTGACGAACTTACCGGAATCCGTCTGGTACCGTATCAGTGTTTTCAGTAATAAGTACCTGGTCCATGGGATGTATTGCTCTCCCACAGACGCTAACGTTCACAATTAGAGGGTACTAGGGACGATTTCGTCGCTCTCAAGCGAATGGGCAGATAATGCGATGGTCGCGGGGGACTTCAACACCCGACCACCATTCGTACGAATGTCTGCAGAGCAAGTGCACCATGCATGTCAGACGTGATAGACGTGCAAGTTCATAAATAGCAAGTCATCAGCCAACCCAAACTTCCTAAATAACACAGACCCCCCGGGGAGAACCCTCATCAACACTGGGGCAGTCGAAGTTTCTAACGCCCACTTCGGTAGACAATTAAACCGCCCTTTATCAGTGATCACCAACCAAACGAGCACATTTTCGAAGACAGGAATCGGGAATATCAAGATTAAACCGGAGTTAATTGTGAACAAAAACTGAGGAAGTTAGAGCCCAACAAATTGCCGGGCTCTAGTAACATGAAGTCGAGAGTATTAAGATGGTGCGCCGAATCACTGGTCCACCCAATCACTAATCTTTTTCAACACTCGTTATAATCAAAAACGTTGCCAGAAGGATGGAAGCAGTTGATTGTTTCCCCAATCTACAAGGGAGAGGATAAAAGTGACCACACTTGCTGTAAACCTGTGGCAATACTCCGAATACTATCAAATGTTTTAGAAAGTATTACTGATATTAAAGTTTGAAGGTTCTTTGACAATAGCAATCTGCTTCACGAAGCACAACAGATCTTCCGGCGAAGCCAGTCCTGTAACTTAAACGTCCTTCTGGCTTGGGATAACTGGACAACTTGGTGGGACACGAATATTCAGGTTCACACAATATTGCAGGACTATGAGGAAGCCTTTGGCACTGTACCTCAGCTTGCTCATCCATAAGGCACTAGCGATGGGCCTCACGAAGCCGTTACCCTCCTGGCTATAGAATTCCTTACAGAGGTGGGACTTCTGTACTAATGTAAATAGGGCGTACTTAGAGTGGAGCCTGGCCATGTCTAGTGTATCACAAAGCTCAATACTCGGGCCACTGCTGTTCCTAAATTTCATTAATGACCTACCACTAAACATCCGATCGTCCATTCTTATACACGCGAACGACCAAAAACTGTGATGGGCTATGGGAGAGAACAGGGACACAAAACTCTTACAACAGGACCAACCTATGATAAAGAAGTGGACAGATGACGACGGTCTAAATCTCTATATACAAAAATGCTATGTAATGTACTACCATGCTCCATACGGTACTCAACCGGCCCATTAACTAGGCGGGCATCAAATACTTAGTACCAACAAGGAACAAGACATGAGCATAACCTTCACTGACAGATTTGGAACTAGGAAAAACCATCGTATGGATGTCACGATAACATACGCCACGTTGTACGGAGTCCGTAGGTAGCTAGGCAAGCCGACATCGGGCCTCTTCTTTACAATATTTAAGACATGCAAAAGGCGGCTTTTAGAAAACCACAACATCGTCGCACCACAAACCCGTGAAATGAATGCCGACATTTAGGAGAGAGTCCAGAGGCAAGCAACAATATGCGTAACCGGGTTTCGGAACAAACAATACTCTGACCGGCTACAACAGCTGGGACTGTTCGCCCTGATCCGCAAACTGTCGTAGAAGACCTAGTCACCGTATACAACATATTAGGCACTAAACAGGCATCCAAGCCAAAGCATACTGACCGCCCAACATGTTCATGCTCCTCGAAAAAACCCATGAGTTATTGCCTGTCAAAGAGCTCGGACATAGGTGAGAGCAAATTTCTTGTCATTAAGAGCTTGCTTTACTTGAAACGCGCTGTCAGAGGAAGCAACCACAGCCTCCAGCTTGGCTCGTTTAAAAAAAGCTAAATGACTATGTGTACCACTACAGCGTACCAAGAGCCTCCTGGAACAGGGGGGGGGGGTGTGAAAACTTGACGTTAGTTCCAAAACTCGAACCTTAGCACTCTTAACCTTTGTCCATCCTGTGGTATTCAATTAAGCCGTACCCCCGAATAAGGCCACTTGAGATGAAACGAAGGAGGCAGACTAGTGGACTAAAATGGTTTTTAAAAAAGGAATAGGCAATGGAAAATGAAAAGGAAAAAGAAAGGAAGAGAAAAAGAGGGGAAAAATTCAAAAAATAATATTAATAAAAATGGCCAACTGAAACTGTTAGGCCAAGAGCAGCTGTGTAGCCAGCCAACTACCGGAAGAAGTCGATAAATATTGGATGTTGGAACTGTGCTACTTGCGTTATTTTAATGGTAATTAATTGTGCATTTATCCGTTGCATTTTTGTATATGATAATAAATTGATACAAAAGGCTTGACTTGGTACATTTTGTTTCCGTGTTATACCACGTTGTCATGACAGTTAATATATTTATTCCTCAATTTAGCGCTGTTTTGTTCCTTCAATATTTTGAAATATTGAAAAATCCTGTATTAGGTAGGATGCATTCGGGATATCATACGTTATGTAATTATAAAAATTGGGCGGATATTTGTTGATCTATACTTTCATATCTATTGTTATTCAATATAATGTCTAAGTATACTTCAGTCTTCCTTGAGAAGGATATTGCTCCTGGTGACTGCCAATCTTTTCAATATTCATTCCATTAGGGATGAATGAAGAAGTTTGCTGTTTGAGCTGATATTACTTATCCGAGTGGTGCATTCAGTTGTTAGCCACTTGATGTGAAAGATGTAATATCACTTTGAGTTTGCCCTACCTCTTTTCCTGAACCTTTTTGTAATGACCTCTGAAGTGATTAATACTACAAGGTGCAGAATGACAAGACATACTAAGTCAGCCTGACGAACAAGCCTATTATTATATCTCCTGATGTTTAAATTATTCACAACCTGTCATGATGTGCAAAACTCAAGTTTGTTTTCTGCTTTGCAGTATCCGAAAGTTTTATCGATCCGTAAAAGGTGATACGAAAACTTACGTGAAGTTGACCATGGAATGAATGGGGTGGTTACTTCGAATGTATCTCTAAACTTACTCCATGCTTCTTCAATCAAATAGCTTGTTAACCAATCAGTTTGCTTAGGCAGCTCAATCCTTAAGTGGTGGGATATGTACACACTGTATATTTGGACGAGGTGAAACATTCTCATATTTCATATCATGTCTCTTAAATCCAATCAACAGAATAATGTAACCTCTGCTATCCAGTAGTGATAGGAGTTGGACATCGTCCTGATGATGTGTAAATACAATATCTAGCAATGATACTTCGTAGTTCTGGTCAAAAAAAGTGTCGGTTTTGTGACAGCGTATTAGGACACACTGAAAATTAGACAACTACCATATTACTATCGAAGTACCCGCTTGCAGATGTACACTAATTAATGTATGGTTCGTTGATGTCCCCTACAGTAAGGTACCTAGTAGTCTCACTCCACTCACAAATGTATTAGAAGAAATCTATCCACTAGGCGCCTGGGACTACGGTAAACTACGTCAGTAGTCACTTGGCTGTGCATATATGAAGTCATCAGGGTAACTGGACTGAAACAGAAGAATGTAATGCAAATTTCCCAATCACTTACGACATAAAGTTTTATCTCTTCTTCATACTTCTGTGTCAGAGGTATTCTGTGGTTTTATTGACACCGGGAAAGTATAAGTCCAAATTAACTAATCAAAGTCGACATTTAAAAACTTATTCAGCTTAGTGGTATGATCTGTCTAACCGTAAGTATGTTGAAAGGAAACGTCCAAATGAGTAAGATAAGAGTCTTAGGACATGTTTGCACGTTTTCAGTGTAAGCTTTACCGTTGATACTCAAACTTTGCTGCTTTACAGATCTCCTCCCATCACACAGATTTAAGCGATCACAGGTTTTTCCTTACCACCATCACTTACGTCAGGTGTTCGTAGTGTATACCCTAACCTATTAAATTTCGAAGTGATCTTGTAGCTTTCTGAATTAGTCCTCAAATTCTGTATATATATATATATATATATATATATATATATATATATATATATATATATATATATATATATATATATATCAATCCTTGGTACTAAACGCGCAAGCCACTCATTGGTTTTTTAGCATCAAAACATCGAGGATCTTATTATGTAGGCAAGTTACACTTATATTTACGACAGCATCTAAACGTAAATCTTCAATTTACTTGACAATATTACGACCAGCAATCGAGTATAGACACTAATTTTAGAAAATATTCTCAAGTCGCAATCTATGCACTTCCTTGTTGGAATTCGGATTGAAACGCCATCCATAAAAGGTAACGTACCGAATTTACATCCATATATGGACTCAACTTAGACTTACTCAAAAACATGTAATTTCACCGATGTAAATATTTCACCTTGGGAATTCAACTACTTTGTGCAGTGCAGGTATATGGTAACACATTAAAATTAAAATCTAGATTTGTTCCTAATTAAATTACCTATTTGGCATTTTTTGGTAGTCTTGGCGAAAATAGGAGTAACCAACTCTAATTAATCATACTTACTTGCATCTAACCAGAACTTTAACTACTGTTAAGCCATTAGGATGAAAATTTCCTGTTATTATAAAATAGGGTTCTCACATTTTTTCGTATATTTCATGTGTTATGTAATCATTTTCAAACTCAAGCAGAATATATTTGTTCAAACAGTGCTTAGGACCATAGGGTTGCGAAAGATGAAACAAATAATATGATATCGGTACATTTGCAACAAATGTTCATTTTTATTTCACTCTTTTTGCAGGTTAAATTATATGCAAACATTCGAGGTAGCTGGTTCTAAGATCTGTTCTCTTCCAACTACCTCGTATTTTGTTGATGGTTACCCTTTATTGTAGTATATTTTCAAAGTTGGTTTACTACTAGCTTTCTACTAATAAATATTAGGTTTCATATTAGTTTTGATTGCTTCAAATGTTTGGCTGTAACACCATCTAGATCACTAAAAACAAAGTTAGTTGTTTAATTCAAAATGTTATAGTTTTAAGAGCACCAGAACAGCCCACAAGAAAGGACCATAATCCGAAACCTGCTACTAAGCTGAAGTCACTGAAAGGTGTATCTGGGTAAGTTTATTACTAATAATTTACCCAGTAGCCATGTGGATTCCACTAATATTATCAAGTCAAAGTTAGTTAGGACCATTCCTTTGACATTTAACGGACAATTTTAGGGATCTACTTAGTGACTTTATTAAAGACCGAGATGCTAAAGAATTTTCTGGTGAGTTTTTTCAGTTGTTTTCAGTTGCAACTTTACACAAGGTAATGCATTATCGACAACTCCATTATTCATCGACCTTCCTTCACCGGCTAATCTGAAAATTTTCATTGACAAACATGGTAAGTCATCTTTTGGTGTAGTCAGTTTTTAGCGGCACATGCTGATTCTTACAACTCGTTAAATCCCGTTTTCGATACTGTTGAGAATTTGGAGGCCTCAATCTTAAGTTGTGCTTCTCCTAACAATCAGTTTGAAGAATGGCTGAAGTGGACTGTTGAAAAGAAGATGTGGAGTTTTCCAATTAATAATGAGCAGGGTATGTATATCTATTTGTGAACCTATTCGAAGCTTAACGCTATTTTTTAACGGACGTATTCCTTTGAAATATCTCTGCCTTTTGGCGAGAGTTATAATAAATCATATTTTTAGATGTTGTTGAGAGACTTACGAATTCCACTATTTTTCATGATTAGATACTAATTTTAGTAAACTGTTTGCATATACCTAACGAGACTCATCATAACCTATTCCCAACATCATTTAAATGAATTCTTCCATCTGACTATCATAAATCCGTCTCGAAAGCCAAAATCCATATGTTTGGGATTTAAAATGCTAGAAAAATAACATTTTGGACACTTCGAAAAAATGTCAATATCTGTGAAAAAGTTAAGTTAGTCGTCTCTAGTTGAAGACTATCAAGCGTTTTCTGAAACCATGTCTAAAGGCGTTTTTTCATCAGCTTATTTCAGGGCTGGTTTAATAAAAATTTGACACCAAAAATTTTTCTGAATTAGACAACCATTGACAACCAGGAAGCACTGAACAACTGTTTCGTCCCCTTATGGGACTTAAACGATGCGCATCAACAACCCCACCAGGAATCGCGAAATTGACTGAGTTATAAATGTCAATCATTAGGAGCCAGCTCATTAGCATAATGGTAAAACGATCGCAGCGGAGCCAGAAGGTCTTGTGTTAAGTCGTGAATGCACATTGTTAAAGGGTCTTACACTAGAAAGAAACGGCTGTCCAGTGCTTCTTGGTTGTCAATGGTTGCTTGATTTAGACCAGTTCGTAATATCAAGTTAACATTCGAAAATCTCTACAACACCCAATTAATAAAAATAGGTTGGTCCTTATGTAGCTAATCTCTGCTTAGTCGCCAGCATAGTATATGCCACATGTCAATGATTTTGTGTGATCACTGTGGATGTACGTACATCAATACAGATTGCGTAAAGTAAACCCGACCGTAGCTGCTACTTTGACGTGGTGGTCGGGCTTGCCTATCGTTATGACCCAACCGACCTATATTGGCTGGAATGCTTGTTCCTCTAGGTCCTACCATGCCAAGCACGACTGTTGGAGAGCGTTAAGACTAAAGGCGGCAACCTAAGATCTGACGGCAAAGTCGTACTGCTGACTGCAGCGGGGTGTGACAGCAGTAAGGTGTTCTCCTCGGGGTTGGATAAGGTCGACCCTAAAAATGTCACACCTCACCTTACTTCACAGATTTCCATCTTCGACAGTGAGGCCTTCTAAAGAACAGAGCTAACACTTCGAAAACATCCCATAAGAAAGTCGTGCGTGATCGGCCTCAAACAGTTGCCCCTTGGGCTCTGCGATCGCGCTTCCAAGTCACTATGGCCAATACTAATCCAGTTTCCTTCTCAGGTGCCTCAAGAAGTAATACCCTTTCATGGTATGGGCAGCCAGGAAGTGAAAACCGCCTTCATACCTCTAACAGCACAAGAGATCATTTTGTTCGAGGTCAAATCCCACCCTCAACTCCCAATAACTCCCTTATTCTCACGATTAACCCGTCTAGCTTAACTTTACCACTTCACGCCTCTATTGCTAATGGTTTGAATTCACGAAATGTTATTTCTGGTGTCCTGAAACCTCGCACTAAACTACATGTCGGAGCTTTTAACGTTCGAACCTTAGGCCAAACAGGACAACACGCCTCCATAGCTATGACCTTAGATTCTCGTTCCATCGATGTCTGCTGCGTCTCCGAAACGCGTATACAGGATCCAAGTACAGTCATTCGCTTGACCTCACCTTGTCAAAATAAAGAACCGGTCCGGTTCACACTTCGTGTTTCCGGAGACCCCACTGCTACCACTCGACGCCTTGCTGGTGTAGGTATAGCACTAAGTTCAAAATCTGAACAGGCTCTTCTTGACTGGATTCCCATAGACTATCGCTTATGCGCTGTCCGTCTAAACGGGACAGTAAGAACTCGGAAAGATAGGGACACACACTGTTGCTTCTTTGTTGTCTCCGCCTACGCTCCCACTGATTGCAGTTCAGATGAAGTAAAAGATGAATTTTACAGAAAGCTTTCAGACCTCCTTCGAATAGCTAAGCGTACTGATGTAGTGATTATGGCTGGTGACTTTGATGCCCAAGTAGGTAGATTAGACGAAACCGAAAGGCACCTAGGTGGATCCTATGGTGTCGAGGCCAAACGAAGAGATAATGGCGACCGTTTATTACAACTGTGCTCAGATAACCGTCTATTTCTCACAAGCACCAACTTTAAACATAAGGAAAGACGTCAGTTGACATGGCGACCCCCACAGTCAATTCAACGTTGAACTCAAATAGACTACATTGCTATCAGCCACCGTTGGAGAGGCTCAATAGAAGATTGTCGATCATTTTGGAGCACATGTTTAGACTCAGACCACGCTTTAGTATGAGCGCGTATTAGTCTGCTCTCACTGGACGTAAAAGACCCACGGCAAAGATCCCCATAAGAGTCCAACTTAATGATGAAAAAGTCATGAATACATTTCAGGAACAAATAAAAAGCAATTAGCCAACTGTGTAAGCGATACTCATCCCGAGTCAGCTTGGAATGATATCCAAAAAGATGTTGAAACAGTAGTAATATCTACTAATAAACTAAACCAAAAAGTTAGGAAAACTCAGTGGATTTCAGCTGCGTCTACTGAACTGATAGATGCTCGGCAACACATCCCATCTGGTTCTGAATACGATGAGGAGCGAAGGAAACTTAAACACAAACTGGTTAAAAGCTTACGGAATGATCGTGAGCAGTGGTGGGTGGCGAAAACTAAAGAGATGGAAAAGGCAGCGGCAATAGGTAACAGTAGGCAACTGTTCAGAGTTATCAAGGAAACGGGTATCAGAAATCCAACTGTAAGTGAAACTATCTCAGAAAAAGATGAGAGCATTATTCACTGTCGATCCAGAGGGTTGGACCGATGGGCAGAACACTTTAGGGAGCAGTTCAATTGGCCCTCGGCCTCCTCCCAGTTGCCCACCATTCCCAAGCAATCTGATTGGCAAATCAATATCAGTCCCCCAAGTCTTATTAAGGTTGAAAAGGCTATAGGGAGTCTAAAGCGAGGGAGAGCAGCAGGACCTGATGGATTAACCCCTGAGATATTTAAGGATGGTGGTCCAGTTCTAGCAGCGAGATTAACCGGGATCCTGTCTAGAATCTGGGGATTGGGCGTAATCCCATCTGACTGGTCTCAAACATTGATCGTCCCAATCTATGAGAAAGGACAGAAGTCCTCTTGTGACAATTACCGAGGAATCAGCTTAACGAATATGGTGTCCAAAATATTGGCTTCAATCATACTTCGACGCCTAACTAAGGCTCGTGAAGAGCAAACTAGAGAAAACCAAGGTGGTTTTAGACCTGGACGTGACTGTATAAACCAAATGTTCACACTTCGGCAGGTTCTGGAACATAGGCACACGTTTAGACGCCCAACAATAGTTGTATTCCTTGACCTTAAGGCGGCATTTGACTCTATCGATCGTAAGGTTATATGGCAATGTCTGTCATTGAAAGGCGTACCAGAGAAGTACATTAACCTTATACAAGCCCCCTACTCGAACACCATATGTCGAGTGAGAGCTTATGGCGGACTGTCGTCAGAACTGATTACATCCATTGGCGTTCCTAAAGGTTGCCCGCTTTCCCCATTTTTATTTAATTTTATCATTGACATACTTTTAAAGTTAACATTGTCGTCGTTTGATTTCTCCGGGGATTGACCTCCATCCAGGAGATAAACTTACTGACTTGGAATATGCAGATGATAAAGTTCTCTTAGGCGAAGATGCTGATAAAATGCAGAATCTTTTGACTACCCTAAACATGAATGTAAGGATGTTTGGGATGCGATTCTCTCCACCCAAATGCAAAATGTTACTTCAGGATTGGCTTGATTCGGTACCAAAGTTGGTAATAGGGAGCGATGCAGTTGAATGTGTTGACCGCTTCACTTATCTTGGCAGCCTCATCAGTTCTGACGGTCTGGTGTCTGATGAAATCTCTGCGCGTATACATAAGGCCCGATTAGTTTTGGGAATTTGAGTCACCTATGGCATAGGCGAGACATTCGATCTACATAACCAAAGGACGCGTTACTGCGCAGTAGTTCGATCCGTTCTACTTATGGATGTGAAACATGGCCGTTAAGGATAGAGTATATTCGTAGGCTCCTAGTATTCGATCACAGATGTCTTTGAAGCATTAGCATTCTCATGTTGCGGACCATCGATTAAGCAATACGTGGGTTAGGAATAGTGTACTAGGTAGATACGGTAAGTCTGTTGATGAAGTAGTAAATCTCCATCAGCTAAGGTGGTTAGGACATGTGTTAAGTATGCCTGACCACCGCCTACTCGACGAGCAATGCTGTCTGGTGTAGGAGGAGGCTGGAAGAAAAGCTAGTGGCGGCCAAAACCAAACATGGCACCAGTCATGAAGTCATGAACAGTTGGGCTGAGCCATGTTAATAGGTGCAGACTACCTGGTTGGGGTCCGCGTGACGCTCGTAATAAATGGCTAGAGACCTTGGGTGATATGGCTTAAAATCTTGGCAATGGCGCAGGTGCAGTCCACTCCTTGGCGGTGCATCACCTTTCTTCCAAATTCTAAGTTTCTGAACATATCATAATTTTCTGTTTACTGAATCATATTTTCTTAAATCTTATCACCGATCTCTATTCCCTTCCATTAATACTAACTCTGTTACTACCTGCACTACTCTGGGATTTGATTCGACAATTTAATCTCTATCTGCTAATTGAGGCATGGCAACTTGAACTGACGTACGCATGCACCAAGTTCTACGTTGTAACGGTCTGTCTGCGTAAAGTAAAAGCGATTTGTTGAGCATTTTAGTATATTAATATCTTTCACTTATCTGCTAAATGTTTAAATAGATTCAGGTCACAGAATGTTGTGAAATGAATGGTCTTTGTATTCCTGCAAGGCACTATTATGTTCATATTTTCTGCTAAAGGATTTTTTGACACAATTTGAAAAATGGCGCTTACTTTTCTTTAACTTGTTAAAAACAATCTTGGAATCATTCTCTCTACTAATAGTCTGATAACTCAACCGGTTGAAGTTTATATCCTGTTTTGTGTGCTTTACAGATTGGGATTCAGAGTCAGATGTACCTTTTTACGAACATGTATTTCTGGAAAATCATCTTAACAAAGACCATCTAAAGTGTAAACCACTGGCATCATTTTTAGAACTTGTTTGCAATGGCCTTTCACAAAACCCACATTATAGTATAAACGACAAAAAGCAACATCTGGAGTGGTTTTCAAAGTTCTTTAATGATAAAATATCTCAAATAAATGCTTCTGTGGAAGAAGAAAAATATATGGCTAACTTGGAAAAGGTATCTAGGGGAATCTCGACATAGTGTACTAAATATACCGACACATTATTTCTATAAATGTCTTTATTTTTCATATTTACTTAGTAGTTAGGAATTATAACTAAACTGGTATTCGTCAGCACGTATACATGTCACTACCAGCACCAATTTACGCAATCAGTATCTGTTGTAGTCGTTTTACATCAGATATCAAGGTTCATTAGACTACTGCCTCTGTTGGCGTAGTATATAGGCTAGTTCTATTGTACAGATCTGAAACTTGGAGAACTGCGAAAGCATCATCCAGATGATACAAGTATTTATAAACAGCTGTCTGCATAAGTTACTTTGGATCCGTTGGACAGGTACCATCAATAACAACCTTCTGTGACAGAGAACAACTTCCAGCCGAGGAAGAAATTAGGAAAAGGATGAAGAACACTTAGGAAGAGTTGGAAAGGGAAGTCCAGGATAGAGTTGGTTGGAGAATACTGATCGGCGGCCTATGCTCCACATGGGATAACAGGCATTGATTGATTGGTAGACTAGTCACTGGTACGTGGCCTACTTAAGCTGCAACTTCTATTGGTAAACCTATAAAGTGCGCCTATCATGTTGTTTCAGCCGTTATATTTTGTGCCCAAAATGATGTTTCTATTTGAGCGAAACAAATTCTAGGATTATAAGCTCTATAAATTGTTGGATGTAATTCTAAAATGGCTGAATTCATCTGTTTTGCAGGTAATAGAAAATATGGTTCTAATTGAGGCTAAGACAACATGTCGTTTTGCTGCATTACGAATTTTACGCCGGGAATTACACGAGAGTAAAAAAATGATGCCAAAATATGACACTGATATCATAACAAAAAATTAGGAATATATATACAAGTCCAACATTCACTAGTTGCTATATCGAGTGGATGTGACTTATAAGGTCAGTATAAAGATATAACGAACATGAAAACTATGTCAGAACACCCGACGGAAAAGAAAATAGAGACTCACGTACGGCGATATAATGTGAGTATAGTCTATGTTGGTATATATATATAAACTCAATAAAAGGTATACGCTTAAATATTTGGAGAAGGAAACAGTGTTATTAACGTACACGCACATTGCCCAAATAAGTAAAAGCGTCAAAAAGTACTTACTTTCGTCTGTTACTCTTCACTAAGAAGCATAGGCCGCTCACCAGGATTCTCCATTGAACTCTATCCTGATCCATCCTTTGCAGCTGTTTCCAGTTGCTATTTATCTTTTTAATGTCTGCTTCCAATTCTCGACACAGTGTGTTCTTTGGCCTTCCTCTTTTCCATTCCTCAACAGGATTCCATTCTAATGCTTGTCTCGTGATGCAGTTTGATGATTTCCGCAATGTATGTCCTATCCATTTCCAACGTCTTTTCCTAATTTCCTCTTAGGTTGGAAGTTGGTTTGTCCTCCCCCATAGTAGACTGTTGCTGATGGTTTTCGGACAACGGACATTCAGTATCTTGCGTAGGCAGTTGTTTATAAATACTTGTACTCTTCTAAGGATGTTTGTAGTAATTCTACAAGTTTCAGCTTCATACACCAGAACTGTCTTAACGTTCGAATTGAAGAGTCTGACTTTGAGGTTAGTTGATAGTCGGTTTGAGTCCCATATGTTTTTCAACTGAAGGAATGCTGCCTTGGCTTTGCCAATCCTTGCCTTTACATCTGAATCGGACCCTCCTTGTTCATCGATGATGCACCCCAGGTACGTGAAAGTATCCACTTCTTCCAGAATTACTCCATCAAGTCGAATTGGGTTGGTGCTCTCTGTGTTGGATTTAAGAATCTTGCTCTTTCCCTTATGTATCTCCAGGCCTACTGATGCTGAGGTTGCTGCTACACTGGTTGTCTTTGCTTGCATTTGTTGGCGTGTATGTACTAAAAGAGCTAGATCATCCACAAAGTCCAAATCATCGAGCTGCATCCTACTTGTCCACTGAATTTCGTGCATCCCCTCAGGTGTGGAGGTCTTCATGATCCAATCAACCACTAGGAGGAAGAGAAAAGGCAAGAGTAGGCAGCCTTGTCTGACTCCGGTCCTCACTGGGTATGCATTTGTCAGTTGTCCTCCATGCACAATTTTGTGCTGTGTTCCGTCGTAAGAGTTTCAGATGATGTTGACGAGTTTCTCTGGTACGTCGTAGTGTCGAAGAAGTTTCCATAGTGTTCTCCTGTCTACACTATTAAACGCCTTCTCATAGTCAACGAGGTTGATGTACAGTGGCGAGTTCCATTCAATTGATTGTTCAACGATGATGCGTAGTGTTGCGATTTGGTCTGTGCACGACCGATCCTTACGAAAACCAGCTTGTTGATCTCGAAGTTGAACCTCCACTGAATCTTTCATTCTGTTCAACAATACTCTGTTAAAGACTTTCCCTGGTACCGACAGTAGCGTGATCCCTCTGTAGTTGTCACATTTGCTCAAATCTCCTTTCTTTGGTATCTTGATAAGATGTCCTTCTTTCCAGTCTGCCGGCACTTGTTCTTCTTCCCAGATCTTTTTGAATAAAACGTGGAGTGTCCTTGCTGTTAGGTCGATATCTGACTTGAGTGCTTCAGCTGGTATATTGTCAGGTCCTGCTGCTTTCCCACTTTTGATTTGTCTGATGGCCAACTTGATTTCTTCCATCGTTGGTGGAGTGACATCTATCGGGAGATCTGTAGGTGCTGCTTCGATGTCCGGTGGGTTCAGTGAATCTGGCCTGTTCAATAGTTCCTCAAAGTGTTCTACCCATCTATTCCTTTGTTTGTGAATCTCGGTGAGTGTCTTGCCTTCTTTGTTCTTGACCGGTCGCTCTAGTTTGCCATATTTTCCTGCTAGTTTCTTCGTTATGTCATATAGCTGTTTCATACTTCCTTCTCTTGCAGCTTTCTCTGCTGTCGTTGCAAGGCCTTCGATGTATTTCTGTTAGTCGACTCTAATGCTCCTCTTTACTTGCTTATTTGCTTCTGTGTATTCAGTTTGTGCCTTGATTTTCTCTGCTCTTGTTCGGCTGTTGTTGATTTCTGTCTTCTTGTCCCTCCTTTGTTGAATTTTGCTCAGGGTCTTAGTGGAGATCCATTCCTTATAAAGGAGCTTCTTGCGGCCCAGCACCTCCTGACACGTTGACGTTAGTGCTTCTTTGATTCCTCTCCAGTTGTCTTCCATAGTGGTTTATTCTTCTTTCAGTAGATCTTGTAAGGCTTGGAACCTGTTGTTGAGAGCCATTTTGAATTCCTTGAGTTTGTCAGAGTTTCGGAGTAAGGCTGTATTGAACCGTTGTACTGCTGTTACTCCAGTCGTCCACAGCTTCTTTAGCTTCAGTTTCATTTTAGCAACCACCAGGTGGTCGTCTGAAGCTATGTCATCTCCTCTCCTTGTTCGCACATCTATTGATCTTCTGAATTTTTTATTGATGCATATATACTTGCGGATACCAAATTAATGGATGAGTTAACTAGCATAAGTGTGTGCATAACAGTTTGGCTCAGCACTACGTAACGCCTTTGGAACCATAAGTAAAACGGGAGTATAAATCAGCAGTTAGATATATGTAGGGATGCATAGCCGCAGTTATAATATATACATGCATTAAATGAGAGTTTAAATTAATTAAATTTACTTGTGAAAGAGCTAATAATAATCAGAAGGTTGTGTTTCTGAAGGACGAGACCAATTCCTCATCCACAAGTTCGGTATTAAAAATTTTCGTACCATATAAATTATAACCAGAAATATATGACTCTACAGGGCATGGAAGACAGGATGCAGTTTAATCCTGTTAAATGACTGTAAACAGTAATAAATGTTATTCTCGAATATAGACAACAGCAACGGCAGTTGAGAATGCGTAGTGTAAGAAGCTTAATTTTTGAGCAGCCACCAGATAAGCAGACGTGACAAACGGAGGGTTCTGCAAGTTTTTAGTATTACAAGTAAACAAAGGTTGGTAGGACAAGTATGGACACATTGAGAACAAACTTTTAATAGTATATTAAGTTTCCTTAGTTAGTCTGTGTGGAAGAGATTTTACTAAGCCATCTTTGAATAATTTAATAATAACACAAAAGTCACAAAAATTATATTTCTTTTAGTTGATCATAGTTGAGCACCACAATGAATCAATTTAGGATAATGGAACTTACAGGGTAGTGTATTCCTAACCTCTTTTGCTTAGTCGCCACATTTGTTTATTAATTGTCTTTTTTCCCAGTTATTGGAAGTAAAAATTCACTTCATATGAACAATTTACTAGGATATGTGTAGGAATTGCCATGATTTCAACCAATGACATTCGTGAATTCATATTTTATGTTGTGCACTGTTGAGTTCGATATTGAACATATCAAGCATTTGTCTGTTACCTGTCAAAAAGCAATTGATTAAATCACTCAATGTATGACAAATCGAATCAAGTTAGATATATCAACCATTAGACGTCTTTGTCAGTTGCCTATGGTAAAGCGTTCATCGACAAATAGGGGTTCTAGACTCTACCCTAGATGCGGTCGTGTGTACATACTACAGAGGAGTTCAATTTTAGGACAAAACTATTGAAGCCTTTACTAATCTTTCTGCGTTAGTCTTCAAAATAAAATTACGAAACAGTTCATATTAATCGACTTAAGTCCATAGTTCAAAGTATTAGTAAGATATATTCAGCACAATATTGCAGTATCTAACGTATTCAAATTAGCATCGAAATGATGTAAACAGAATTCTCTCAAAAGGCCCACCTTGTGCACACACTAAACTTTCGATTAAAGTAAGGTTTCATTTAGAAAAAGGAGTCTGGAATTTTATAGTTTTGTTTGGACTGGATATCATCAATACCTCTGGGTTAAACAACAATTGAAAATCAGGAACTGACACTAGAACCTCTCGTCCTAGGATAAGACATCTTAGCACTATACGTCTATCAGCAAATCAAGGTATTCAGCCCAAATCCTTCAGATCCTTTGGCAAACGCTTTGCTGTTAGACCACTGAACTGGTGGATATCCAACGTTTATCTAGTAGTGATCTATTAAACCTGAATGGCATTAATATAAACTAATGTGAGATGGATTTATTTATCAAATCTGGTAAGATTGAAAACATTAGATACCAGAACGTGGGTGTTAAGTAACCATATGGATAAGTATAGGCTTCTTTATTCTTCGATTAACAGGAAGAAAGGTGTATATGAGCCTTGGATAATTACATTAAATATAGAAAATCAGTATCAATCGATCAATGACAGTTACCTCATGTAGAGCCTAGATCGCCGACTAAGATTCTCCAACCAACTTTGTCCTGGGCTCTCTTTTACAGTTTTCCCAAGTGCCATTTATTCTTTTCGTGTCTGCCTCTAATCTCACCAGAATGTGTTTTTCGATCTTCATGTTCTACTTTCGCCTTGAGGATTTCCAGCTCAGACTTGTCTTGTGACGCAATTTGATGATTTCCTCAGTGTGTCTTATCCACCTACAGCCATTTTTCCCAATTACCTCCCAAGATGAAAGTTAGTTGGTATGTTATTTGCCACAGGAGATTGTTGTTATTGCTGTTGTTGTCTGGCTAACAGATCCTAAGTTCCTTGCATAGACAACTGTTCATAAATACCTGTATCTTATGAATGATGCTCTTCGTAGTTCTCCAAGTTTCAGCTCCATACAATAGAACTGTTTTCACATTTGAATTGAAAATTCTGACTTTGATGTTGCTTGATAGCTAAGTGTGAGTTAAAGATGCTTTTCAGTTGTAGAAATGCTATCCTTGTCTCCTTGCGTTGCCAATCCATGCCCTTCAAATGTGCATGAAACACTCCTTGTTTATCGGTGACGCTGCCTAGATATGTGAAAGTTTTCACATCTTCAGAGTTTCTCCGCTAAGTGTGATTGGGTTGGTGCTCGTTGTTTTGTATCTGAGGATCTTATTTTGCCATTTGTGTATGCTGAGGCCAATTACTGCACAGGTTGGTGCTACACTGTCCGTTTCCACCTGTATCTGTTGATGCGTGTGGGATAGAAGAGCTAGGTAATCTGCAAAGTCCAAGTCGTCTATTTGTATCCATGTTGTCCATTGTATTTCGAGATTATCTTGAGATGTTGTAGCCTTCAAAAACCAGTCAACCACACAAAGAAAGAGCAAAGTCGAGAGTAAGCAACCTTGTCTGATAGCAGTCTTCACTTTGTATGATTCTGTGAGTTGGCCTCTATGCACGATGTTGCAGTGTAGTGTTTCGTAATAAATCTGTGTGATGTTGACAATCTTCTGAGGTACACTATAGTGTCGAAGGAGGCTTCATAATATTTGCTTGACCACGCATTCAAATGTTTTCTCATAATTAAGGCATTTGATGTAAAGTGATACGTTCTATTAATTTGGTTGTCCGACAATTATTCGTGGAGTCGCTATTTGGTTGATTGATGGTTGATGCTTACTGAGTCCTGTCTGTTGAAATCGAAGTTGGGCGTCTGATGGATCTTTCATTCAGTTCAACAACAATCGGTTGAAGACGTTTACTGGTGCTGGAAATAGAGTGATACCTTTATAGTTCTCGCACTTTCTAAGATTTCCTTCCTTTTGTATCTTGATGATGTATGCTTCTTCACAGTCTACTGGTGCTTGCTCCTCCTCCTTAATCTTTTTTGAATAGAACAAGATGCATTTCTGCAGTTACGTTTATATCTGACTTTTCTACCTCAGCTAGTTTGTTGTTTGGCCCTGCCGCTTTGTTACTCTTGATTTGTTAAATGGCCTTTTTAGTTTCGATTATTGGTAGGTCGATATTTATAGGGTGGTGTGTAGAAGCTGCTTCGGTGACTGGTGGGCTCTTCGGGACTTTTTTGTGTCAAGAAGTGTTCTACCCACCTGTTTCGTTGTTCTTGCATTTCAGTGGTTGGGTCACAATCCCTGTTCTTGACTGGTTGTTCTGGCTTAGTGTATTTCCAGTTAGCTTCGATGTATCTTATAGGTGTCTCACGTTTCTTCCCCCTTGCAGCTTTTTCCGGCGTCTTTGATAAGTCTTCCACATATTTCTGCTTACCATCTCTGATGCTCCTCTTAATTTGTCTGTTGGCTTTTGTGTATTCGGCCCACAGCCGAAATCCTCCGGACACGTTGAGGTTGTTGCTTCCTTAAACTCTTTCCGGTTGTTCTCCGTGGTAGTTTTCTCTTCTTGTAGTAGATAGTGATAGGCTTGGAACTTATTACTGAGAGCTATCTTGATTTCACTCAGAGTGATAAGGTATTAAAAAATCTTGCAATGTTTATAAGTAACAATTTATGAAAGTAAAATTAAAATTCATTGTTTTAGCTGTTGAGAATTGAACGGGAAAAATCAGCTAATCATCTGAGATCAAACTGACTTATACAGGTTGAATTCGCCTTCTCACTATCTCTTGTTTTAATATTTTATGATACGGGCACTATAATCAACTGATTGGATTACTAAACTTTTGAAAGTGAAAGCAAGAGAAGAACTAATTATATGTCATTGCAATCTTATGATTCCAAAACAGATGGTCTTCATTCATGCAATAAATTGATCTTATTTTTCTAATAATGCCAAGTAATGCCAAGATTTAGGCGATGTGACTATCTTTTCAGTTATATGGGGTCTGTTTCTGCCTCAGAGTCATTAAAATCATTACATTGTCAAGCTTTCATATTTAATCATTTAACGGAATATTACAAATGTATTCTTTGTAAAAATAGCTATAAAAGCAGAAGGATTCAGTAAATCTACCGTTGATTCTTCAATCTTTGTTAAATGTGGCCAGGTAGATTCCATAGGAACTCAAAAACAATCGTATTTGTGATATGTTGAGAAGACAAAAAGGTATAGCACTTAATAGCATTAATTTCAAATGATTGTATAAAGGTGTGCACTCTGTTGTCTATTAAGCAGTGAATTTTATGATTATATAGACCCTCATTGCAGTTATTTGATTGGTCTTCCCGCTCTTCCACATTGTCCAAACATTTCATGTACCTATAAAAATGTTTGCTCTGGTTGTTAGAAGGCGCATCGGCCTCATGACTTTCGAAGAATCTCGGCTTTCACCATGAGGCATCATAATCATTCCTTCTGCTACCAGGGCCGAGTTTAAATGGTTTAGTTTGTTTAATCTGGTTAGCGTTTTTTGATCAAGCTTGGATTTTACGAGATGGGAATGC
The DNA here is from genome assembly GCA_034768735.1 of Schistosoma mekongi. Lineage (NCBI taxonomy): Eukaryota > Metazoa > Platyhelminthes > Trematoda > Strigeidida > Schistosomatidae > Schistosoma > Schistosoma mekongi. The sequence goes on from CM068305.1 coordinate 21,587,650, forward strand.
TAGCTCCATGCCCAACCCTCCTCCTTTACCTGGGCTTGGGACGGGCACTAACCCTAGGAGAGCTACAGGCAGGACTCTAAACAACTGTCAACCAGCCTCAAAGTCAAATTCTTCGATTCGAACGTCAACACAGTTCTGCTGTATGGAGCTGAAACTTGGAGAATTACTGCAAACATCATCAGAAGGGTACAAGTATTTATAAACAACTGCCTACGAAAGATACTGAATGTCCGTTGTCCGGAAACCATCAGCAACAGTCTACTATGGGAGGGAACAAACCAACTTCCAACCTAAGAGGAAATTAGGAAAAGACGTTGGAAATGGATAGGACATACATTGCGGAAATCATCAAACTGCATCACGAGACAAGCATTAACATGGAATCCTGTTGAGGAACGGAAAAGTGGAAGGCCAAAGAACATACTGCGTCGAGAATTGGAAGCAGACATTAAAAAGATATATGGCAACTGGAAACAGCTGCAAAGGATGGATCAGGAAAGAGTTCAATGGAGAATCCTGGTGAGCGGCCTATGCTCCTCAGTGAGGAGTAACGGACGTAAGTAAAGTAATAAACCCTTTTCATATTATTCTAATTATTGTTAATGTTTGCCACATTGGAGACATTATCCACATTGATTGCTAATGATTTCGTCGTTTTATTATTCTTCTTCCCCATTTACTGACAAACAGTGAACTACCAAACCACGCATACACTTCCATGATCACAAATTTCATTTTCCTCATGTTGTACATTACTTCTAACCACAATGAATGAGATATTCCGAATAAACCGTTCTATTTGTATTAGTTTGAAATGAAATTAATGAGAACAAGTATCCCTGTAAGCTTATTAGTTACATCATTTTTGTTTATAATTACAAGAAACAATTTCTTTTAATTTAAGGGGGTTTTAAGGAGATTAGCATTTCATTTAATTTTGATGTTTGCGTTCACTGGTGGAAGTGAGGGTGAGAACTGGTAATGAAACTCATACTAAGGTGAAACAGCTAACAAGTGCTCTAAAGTTTTCATTGGCGTCCAACTGCAACGAATACAAAACAACCAAATAAATAGTAACTGTTGGAATGATCATGTCAAAGTAAACAGATGTAGAAACAAAACAATGGAAGTAGCATTTACAAGTAAATCACGTTTCTATGTGTAAATAACAAACAAGTTTGATTAAATATTTAGTTAAAACACAAACAAGGTAACGTGTACAGTAGTCACGTTAAAATAATTATGGTCATTACCAAGACATGATTAAACTTGAAACTTTGTGTTCAATTCAAAGAAACTATTGATAAGAGCATAATTAAATTATAGCTTAAAGAATAAAATACATATCTTGCAATTGTAGCGCGTTTATTTTCATGACACCCTAAGTTATGCATTATATAATGCATTTCATAACTTATAATTTGTATATAACTGCTTGTTTGTATCATTATTTCTATCTTAAAATTACGTCAAGAAGACAGCAATCTCGTTTCATTTATCGTCATCTGATCTCATTGCTAATTAATCTCCTAACAGCAAACGAACATTCAATAATTTGATATGTCAGTGCTGCTATCTTGATTCTGGAACTTTAAAAAAATACTACTTCTTATTGTAATTGTATAGGTCTTTGAATCCACAGAGGCTGTAAATGTAATTGTCACATTATTAGTTAGGTAAGGTCTAATATTACTAAAAATCAATTTGATCACATATCGTCTCTCAAACCATACAACCAGGAACATGCTATTACAAAGCGAATTGCTTATCCAAACTCTTTCACACTACGAACATCTCACTCTCATTCATTTATATCACATTCTGTTGATAAGTGAATATATACTGGAACTCAAAGCACAACATTTACTACTCACAAATTATGAGAAATATAATGACAGTGTTGGCAAAATTTCATACATCTCTCATGATTACTGAATTATTTCACGGTTTCACTACCATAGACTAAATAACTTCCAAACTGTTTTGTCACATCTACAAAACAATTAGGATGACTTTGTCATTTACATGCTATGACATTCCATTCCATCTGTTTGCATTCTATGTAGTTGTGTATCAATAGTAAAGTTAACAAAATCGATTCTCAATATTTCATAATCATCTGTGTGTTACGGTTAACTGGTGAAACACTTCTCAAAAATTAGTTTTATCATTAATTTCTCGTAAACAATACTATTAAAATGCATGAATAATAGGAAATGATGGGAAGTGAATGAGAATAATTAGTATTCAGCATAATTTATTTATCTCCATGGTAAATATTTATGTGAATGTTAAGTGAGTACAAATGACTAGCATAATGCAAGGCATCTGTTAATGAAATCAATGAACTATGGACATCAGTCATGCATTGAGGTTAAAATTTCCTATTTTGTTTTATTCGAAAAAATCGCAATATATTTTAAAGATGATTGATGATATGAATGATGGACTACAGTTGCAACTGAAGTGAATCCGTGTATTGGTTTTCTATTATACAGTGAACTACCATCTGTCACGATATACGGAGACGGCAACCGGCATCGGAACAAATACCTGAAAACCAAAACACTATCACCATTTTCTGTACTCGCACATCTGTCCCGTGACTTCTAGTTCCCAATTCGTATGAAAGAACACATATCAAGCGAACCAACAACCAATATGTCAAATCATATTTCATTCATTCCCTTATATAACTACAAAATCTGGCCACACAACAGACTAATACGAATAGCTACATTTATGCATGATGAGGACAATAATGACTGGGAACTGATGAGACAGATACCTTGTTAATTAGTTATTGTTGCTAAATAATAAATAATGTGATGATAATACATGTGTTGAATGGGAGGTTAGGATGAAGGGGAACGTGACAGTAATGGAAATAAAATTGTCGATTCATATGCACTCGAAATGAATGTGATAATTTTCTGAAAAACAGTATTTTAGTTAGTTATGCTTCTGGAATCGCCCATTATAAATGTACACTAACTTGTGAGTTTAGTGTTATCCTCATTTCGTTCATTTCTTTAGAAATAATACGCTCGTTATTTTACTTTAACCTGAAATTACTTGTGCTTTTCCATTAATTTTACTAAATTCCGGTGTATGTGTGAACATTAAATTCTTTAGTTTGGGTTGATATGCATCAACTCCAATGTTGTAAATGCATCAATGGCCTACTTTGAAGTTGAACATTTTCTTACTTTATATTGATTTCAAGTGATCTGCGAGAATAATTAACAAACACTAAGTATGAAGTGTAAAATGCAAGCGCATGACTATGCATGAAACGGATTCTTAGTTATAATTATGTTCCATTAGTATCACGTCAATAAAACACATCTCTTTGAATATACAATAGTAATATCATGAAGGCGACATGATTTATATGAGTAGTGTTCCAACCCTTATTTTCAAAGTAGTGATATTCCACTCTAATCACATTCGAAGATGATTTCTTTTAATAATGATCTCCCTCCATGAGAGATATTTTTTCGTCTCTTCATCAAATTACAGTACATCGACCTGAAACTATGTGATGTGTATATTTCACATGATGACTTTCATGTATGTATGAAGTAGATGGTATGTTTAAACTGATAATTGAGTAATTTTGTAGTATTCACTTAAGGGAGTTGTGGTCAGAACTGCTGATTGATTTTCACAGTTTCAATCTTCAATCGTTTTCACAAAATCTGAATAGGATGAAACTGATGATTAAATAATTCACAGAATTGCTCAAACATTCCTGTTAGTCTATTGGAGACGAGTTTTGAATAATGAATAAACTTCATGAATTATTTTTAAAGGAACACTTTATGAATTTTGATTGCATATGCACTGAACATTTCATTTCTATTAATTTTATTACCTAAATATGACATTGAATGCTGCATTAATATTGATCTGATGACAAGTGTCAACTGATTGTGTGGAGAATGAACTCTGTGTTGTATTTCATATCAATTAACCAAACCTAATTGCATATTTTCTACTTGGTTTCTATGACACTCATTTTTCAGATTGGTTAAGTTTTACTGACTAGTAGTAATTTTATGTGCACTTCATATTGTTATCATGCTAATATAATTGTAATTATTTTATTCAAACATATATATATATATATATATATATATATATATATATATATATATGCATTATGTTTTTACCCTATTAAATCGACTTTGTAATAATTGGAGTTTACGATTTATTCAATTGTTGTCGATCACGAGAAATTCTCAACTTGGTAAATCTATGGCTTCACTTTCATCATGATTTGATTTTATGTAACCAGGTGAATTCGTATGATATTAGAGTGAAATAAAAAGCACGTGGATGCCCGTTCTAGCACTAATATCTGGGAACACTAATTCCATAACAACGAATTAATGCAACTGACTGCATACATCTTACAATAAGGATATGATAGGATGATGTTCATTTCTTCGTGTAGTGAAACAATAAAATGTTCATTAAGGTTACTCAGTTCATGTAGATACATGAATCTTAATTAAGAGAGAACAAGAGTATTCCAGTGTTCCTGACATGAATTTTGTCTTTCTCGATCCTACTTGTAAGCTAGCGGTTATTAAGTGTCGGAGTATGAGGAGTTTGTGCTTGAAAAAAAATGACAGTACGTGAAGATCTACAATCTTATCAAGTTATTTATTATCTTTGTCTAGTACAATTCATCAGTGGTGATTATTAATAGATTGAAAACATGAGCAAAGCTTAAAGTACATCTGTGATGGACATTTTATCAGACACCAATCAACCAGTGCTTATCAGACTTGCTATATAAGTGTAATCCTCAGAGCATTCAACTGCTTTACTCTCCACTATCAGCTTAGGTAATAGTGTAGACCAGTCCTGAAGTAAAAATTTCCACTTACAGTGAGGAAACGCATCCCAAAACTGTTCGCATTAATTCACAAAGAGACGAAAAGCTCTGAATTTCGTCAGCTTAGAAAAGATATTTTCAATCAATGAGATTTAGAGAACGAATAAAACTTTATGAACAAATCTTAAGTGGTAATATAAGTCTGCAATCGTGTACAAATTCATGAATCTAATCTTAGTTCAAGCCATTTTAATTCACATCCTAGTAGTCATCTACTTGCTTGAAACAAAATAAGTTGAAATATCTATTTATGCATGTTTTTTTCCAATAAACATGATTTTCATTTATATCACGTTATTTGGCATAATGGTCACATAGTTTGCATTGATTAATAACTGTTAATTGGCTGTAACTTATGGTGTATACAGTGTACACCGTTTACTGTACTGTCTTTCCTCAATATAATTCTACATGAAGCTATCTCTGTTGTGCCAATTCAGTAAATTGTTTGGAAAACAGTGTCATATTAGCCTAGTTTTAAGTTCTGAATAAATTCTAGTCACTAATCTAAATAACTAGATATTCCAGTGTAGTATGTTTGATATCGAATGGTTGGAATGAGTTTTGATGGAATTCATTTTTGTGCAAAACCATACCGTCGAGCGTTGATTAGTACGAAACGTCTACTCACGTATTTTTGAGGCATCACTGTTGGTATTGAGTGATCCCTGAGCTACACCATAAGGAGCAAATTTCATGAGTGTGTTGTTGCCAACTAAATATTTGATGAAAAACATATACATTTTCAGACTATCATCATGTAATCAGCATTTAGTTGACATACTCGACTGTCATATAGTAGGTTGGAATAAGATACAAATTAAAATGTTTGCTGGTTAACACTATATCGAAATTCCCTGTGAAAAACGCACAACATGTTAATTTCAACACGAAGCAGTATATCTTTTGATTTACCTCAACAGAAAGCACTCATGAATATCTATGTAGTGGTATTGCTAGGTGATTAGCTCATAATATCTCATCAAAATATTAATCTCTTTTGTCACGTGGTTTGGAAATAACACAGGGTATTCCCCCCGCCACCCCCCCCCCAATTTAATATTCTCATAGTTTAATGAGACACTATATACAATAATTAACCTATTTTCTTGTTTATTAGTGGTTTACAGTAAAGTCAGTGCGTTATTCTCATATGAATTTATTTGGTTAAATGATAACCTGAAATTAAGAGTGAAAGGACAATTATCGATTTTGTACAAAAAGGCTGATATCATAATAACAGGATTAATGTGAATCAATGAAAATAGAAAATGGTAGGTCAAACTTTAACTTCCTTCTCTTACATCACAGGTATGAGTTCATGATAATTTTAACAAACTATAACACTTAATCATCTCAGTCATCAACAAGAGAATTATGAAAGGCTGCAGAAAGTGGAATATAAATTCTGATAAATTACTGATTTCCAGCATTCGTTACTATTTCAGATAAAATGAAAATGTTAGACATCAACATCGTGAAACCAAACAAATTTTATAATTATTTGTAGGTTGATAAAATAAGACGGTTATAATTCGACTGAAGACACTTTAACAAATAGAAGCGAATACAGATTTTAATAATGACTATTTTGTGTTATCATTTAGACCGCCTTATAGATTGGTGATATATACATGAAGCTATAGTTCGGTGACATGGTTAACATGAAGGTTCATTATAATGGGGAAGTTGAGTTAGGACCATTTGCAAAACAAGTCGTTGAGAACAGAAATGGTGCTTGTAGTAATTCGTTATGCATACAAAATACTTGAAATCCTTGAAGACACACAGTGGCATAATATAAGAAAAAGACTGATCACATATTCAATAGATCATATATCTCTGTTTGGTTTATCCTCATTACACAACCACATTAGAGGTGTATAAGTAAGGAACACTTTAAGACGAATAATAAAATTCAGCACTCAAACACACACTTATCAGACATGACAAATGCACAAATCACTTAACAATTCCACAATGAGAAATAAAATTGGCATAAATTTGGAATAAGTTTTGAAATTGGCGAGGTTCTTCATTGACTCAGTTTGATTTGGTGTAATTACAATCTCAATAAGTTGAATGGATGTGTTCGCCGATAGTGAACATGGTGCGTAAACAAACATTAAATTACTATCACTTTCATATATTTCATAGAATAATTGTTCTGGTTTGAAATGAACTCTTATTCCATTTGGATAATGAATAATCATAGGAACAAAAATTTCGACAACTAACACTGATTTATGCATATTTGTACAAATCTGTTGAGTTGGTATGAAGGCATAATAAAATTGACTTGTATCTACATCGAATCTGAGTTCGATAGGGTGGCCAGCAGTTGATTGTGGATAAGCACGACTGAATGATTTCAACTGAAATGGAATGAAAATGAGAATAGATAGTAACATGAAATGAGTGTGTAATTGAATTGGTAGTGAGATATCTTGTAAAGGGACTGAGATTGGGGTTTGGTGGGTGATTGATGTGGAGTGAAATGTGGAGAATTCACATTATAGAGTGTAATGAATATGCATGATGTTATTAGGAGAATTGATGGAAATGAGGTATCAGTGAGAGAATGTGCATTTCGACTTTGCATATTTGTGTTTGATTAATATTTCTATGAATATGGTATGTGAATATCAGTGATCATACATGAATTTCAGATGTTTGTGATTAAATTGACTTGACAATAGAAATTGGTTGAATGATTATGGGGTTTTAATTGGAATTCTGTGTGGATTAACTAGTATTGAATGTTGGATATTTATAGTTTAAATATGCGATACGAATGATACTAAACTTATTGATTTTAACTACAGGTTGGTTTGCATTTGGTCATTTGTTGTAGTATCAATCTTAATGTGTAGCTTTTAACTTTTCTCTTTTGTATTATTCTTATATTACTCTTAAGTGATTCTTCAGACGTTTACATTATATTAATATCTGATTCATTGACTAGCCTAGTTTAGCGTTATTTTTCAACATTTAATTCTAATGATTCGAATTACGTCATGTTAAACTTATTTAATATTATATAATGCATTCACATAACCTTATGTCAGTAATTATACGGAATATTAACTTGTTTCTTCAATAATTTGTGAGAACATATATGTTGCTTGAATGAATCAACGAGTGGAGCTTTATATGTACTATTTGATAATATTTCTACTTATAATCAGTGTTTCTAGATTAACATATTTGACAGAAATACTGAATAGTTGATATTCCACTTTTAAATTAACGTACAAATGTTCTCATCACTTAATAATTTGTTCTCCTGCAGCTTAAAACTGAGTACGATCTCATAAAATTCTAATTTTGGTGATAGTTTTCAAATTTGTGCGAAATAATATCCGGTCACAAATGTGATTGCTTTTAACACTAGGATTCTTTCCAATTATAGTGAATTTCTCTCTTAGTATGTTTCCTTAAAACATCATTCTTTTCTATGTGATTGGGGAAGCCAGATTACTGTCATTAAAACATTCATTAAACAATACTTCAGAAAAGATCAAGAAATGAGTTCTTTGTAGTTTGTATTCTTTTAGCTCTAAAAATAATATTCATACATAACAGTGCTAAGTGAAATAAGAATCCTTTACTCGTAAATGAAACAACAACAGGAATCTACGACGATCAAATATAGACTTAGTTCAAACGAATGCTATATAAATTGAAATTTAGACAGTACTAATTATAACATCGAAAAGTGTAGAGAATATGCGGTTGAGAATGAAGTATATTAGATTTATCTAACAATCAAATCTAACTGATGGATAAAGAGAACAGATTATGAGCCGGTTATATTTATCCCAGATTGATGCACAACTTATTGGATGACCAGTTTAAATTTGACTAAGTTTCTCGGTTAGTTGCGTCAGAATTTATTTGTGAATTTTACCTTAAGGGACGAGCACTTCAAGAAGAAGAAATTCAGGGCATTTCCTAGGAATCCTTTATTTGAATGAGACAGTAAGCTCATTCTTAATTAAAATATAAGCACTGTAAAAATCAACCAGTTTATCGAACTTACAGAGTTATTATTCATAATCAAATTAGGAAATAGATCATACTGATCCCAATACGTCCATGATTCAAAGTTTCTATCAGCTGCATTCAACACAGAATTACATTCGACAGTATTTATGGAATTTGGATTACCATCAGGAAGACATAAACCAAATTCTGTTAGAAATCTTCCGCCACCGGTAGATTTAATTATTTTCTTCACGTTATGAAATGCATAATTCAAAAGAATCTATACAAATTATAAAAATATCAAATTAATGAATTCTGTGAATCATTAAGGTAGGGTATAGTGGAATGGATTAACTATAAGTTCTCTGAATAGACATTTTCATTCTTGAATAGAGTAACATTAATTCTATCAAGTTTGTAGCATCTACCAATTAAGTCCTCTACATAGTAGTTTAAGGATTAGTTTAATGATCAGTTTGTCACTGATGCTGAAGGTTAATTTAGTGAGAAACAGCAGTTTACTCACTGAATTTAATTAACTGTTATAGTATATATAATAAAGTTTTCTCATGGTTAACATGAAATCCTGGATACTAAAAAACATTAAAACTTGATTAGTCATGTGGTTGAATTTGAAATGGATGTTTGTTTTCATGTTCTAAACGAAAATGTTTTGTAATGATAACAAATCAGTAACTTAATTCTTATTTCTAATGCATGCAACTTTTCATTTGAATGAATCATGACTCAGGTATTTACAAAATCCAAGGTCCACACGTAACAACAATAGATCGTATTGCAACAACTTTCTGTTAGGGATTCGAAATCCCTAGAAATACAATCGTTCATTTTATCAAGTTGTATTGATATTTTGTTAACATGATTGTAAACTTTCATCACTTGTATGTGAACATATTTGACAACATTTAATTGTATTATTAACAATGTTGATAATTTCATTTGATGAATAATCACTACGATTATTTTGTATATATAAGGGAATGTGTAAAATATAATCTGACTCCAAATCTGATTTCGATCTGTCTGGTTGGTCTATTGTCTTATTCTTCTATCTCCGGCTTGGGACTGAGTGGGCTTAAGCAAGTCGCGTATTATCAACTAGGCACACTTCAACAGGCGTCTGCTACAACCAACCGATCAACAGGACCAAAAAAACTTTTCACACGTTATAACACTTTCTCAGACTAGTATAAATGAAATTATTTGACAGTAGTTAAATGAAAGAATTTCATTAGTTTTCTACTTATTGAAGTAAATATTTCAAATTACAACACTGATTTTGCAACCACTGCAGTATGTTGTGTTTGCAACTATGTTCATTAAAATTAGGAAGAAGCAAGCTTAGTACATAATTTAAGATTTAAATTGAAGTTTCTTTTGCAAAAGTGAGTTTAAAATAATTTAATAGTGTTAGGATTAACTTTCGCGAATAGACCAAGGATAGAAAACTGTTGTAAACAGGGAACTGAGACTGGATACTTGTTTCGTCCTAGAATGAAACATCTTAGCACTGAACGTCTATCAGCATATCAAGGAATCAAGCCCAAATCCTTCCGACTCTTTGGCAAACGGTTCGCTGTTAGACCACTGAACTGGTAGACATCCAACGTTTATCTAGTAGTGGTCTATTAAACCTGAATGGCATTAATATAAACTAATGTGGGATGAATTTATTTATGAAACCTGGTAAGATTGAGAACATTATTAAGTGTATGAGTTAATTGGCCTGTGGTGTATTCATGATATCAAATGTTGAGTGACTATTTTCAGTACTTCATAAACTGTTTAGTACAATTATCAGTAATTTCAATTTACTATATTAAAGCATACATGGTTTGCGTTTTTCACTCACATATTACTTCATTATATTTCAGCTAAAGTATGTCTATGTTGCGGGACACTTAACACTCCATTCCATCCCACTCAATCAATCAATTATTAATAAATAAATGAAACATTAATATTGTTCGGCTATACTCATTCTTCCTTTTCCAAATGATGTATAAATGGTTTCTTGTAACATGGAGTTATGTGTATGTATGCACCATAATTGTTAGTTCGAAATGAATGTAATAAGTTATTTATTTTGAGTTTACAAATGAGTTTTTTATAAGTTTATCTAAATAATCGAATAGTTTTGAATTTTTACATTAATTTTATCTTAACTTGGTGTTGATGAAATCAAATCACTGATACCCAACAGCAGCGATTGATGACTGCAAAACTTAATAGCCTGTGATAGAATTCACAAGTTTCAGTCAATACTACAGGTACACCTTACTGGCTAGTAACAAATATCAAGATATCTGTTGTAGGATATCCTGCCAACTATACGTCAACAGTTCTTTTCCATATACAATAAATCAATTGCTAGATTAAAATTAGACACGTAGTTGTATATTGTTTCTATTCACAACACGTGAATCTTTGTTTAAGTACTACACGCGTTATTGAAGTATGGCTACTTTTATTATTCAAAGTTCTAATATGATTGTTAAACAACGTGTCTCTACTTGAATAACTCATTGAAAACCTATCACTTTTAATTTTGCAATATTTTCAATCTTGTCTAAGGCATACTATACCTTAACACCATATAAATAATTCCTTTAAAAGGTTTATTATAACTACAGAGTAATATTAAAGGTTACATTATTCATCAACGCCCACTTTACAACATACCCATTTGTATAAAATGAGATGAATCATAAGATGAATCATAGTATTTTTCATTATACTACTTTATGAATGGAATTAAAAAAAAATGTTTACTATACAAATATGACTATATAAACTTAGTAGCTTATTGGTCAACTTGGTAGAGTTTAACACCTACTGATCAAATTTTATTCCCATAGTAAACAACAACACTGGAATTTAGGTACAATTAACTAACAAGTAGTAAATAGGAGGAAACGATTGTTCAAGTTTTTCATTAAGGCTCTACACATATAAGATTACAGTAGGTTGAAAATCATTACCAAATAATTGGTGGTATGTTACATAATAATTTTACAAGTTTAAAGGTGTTTGTAAAATAATTACAACTAATTAACAAAGCAATTAAAACATGAAAGTGAATAACTTATTTATCTTTTTAAAAGTTTCCAAATGATAAGAGAATGGGTTGGCATACTGTTGATTACATAATATCTATTGAGAAGAAACCGATAAAGTAATTATGGGAAGTCTGATGGTCAAGACAGTTACGTAAGGTTTAAGTTACAATTAAGAGGTGACAAATTCCTTGAAGTTATAATAAGATTTGTATAACGTGGTAATAATAATAATAATAGTAATGCGAGAACTGAGTGAAATAAGTTATTTGTAAAGCATCTGAGCACTGGCTATTATGATGGCAGTGACAAGGAAAGAGGCTGTACAAATTTCTTATGCACACACAGGTCCGGTTTGAGAATGTGAATACCGATGGCTTCCGCTATATGTAGAAGACGTATGCGTAAACCATACTGCAGATTGGGTGGGACTCGATAAATGATTTTAAAAGCTCTCTTGACGTCTACTTGATGTTCCGTATCAACCACATGTGCAACTGCAGACCTCTTTACTCGTCGCAATTGACCTTAGCTCAGCCAGGCTGCGTGATGTTCTGAGATTCCACGACGTACTTGCCGAATCGTGCGTCCAGTGTAACTGGCTCCACAGGCGAATTCAGCGAGTGTGTCTTTATTTCCTGTTTTCATGAAAGGGTAGTTGTGGGTTGGCTGAGTAAACGTCTTTTGCAACACTTTACTAATTCTTTGCGTTGTGACTTCATTAATGTTGTCATTTAAGAATTATAGTTTGAGAAAAATAGGTTTCTTACGGATAGTTACGTTTCCGGATTTCATTTTTGTAGGGGTCCTGTGTTTATCTATGAATTTCAGCGGGTAAGCGTTCATGCTGAGCATGTTACGAATAGTGGTTAATTCTTCGTCTACAGCATCCTCACAGCGCATGCACCTAGCACGATGTGTTAGACTTTTCACTAGATTCCTTTTGTATTTTAGTGGTACTGAACTGCAGAAATGAATATACTGGCAAACCGACATTGATTTTCTATGATGCTTCTTTTTAATGTACTATCTGTTCTTCGAGTTAATAAGATGTCTAGGAACGAAATATTATCATTATACTCCTTTTTTATAAGGTAATAGTGATTGATGGATGGACGTTTGTTAAATCTTTCAAGTATTCTAATCTTATTGCTTCATCTGTGAGAACTATGAATGCAATATAACGAGAATAGAATGTTAATTGACTGATCGCATTTTTAAGAGGTTCATTTTCTAATTTTGACAAAAAGAAATCTGCGAGAAGTTGGGGCCTAATGGTGCCTAAAATAGGGAATTTTCATTATTCATGATTGTCACATTAATAATAATAATAATAATAATAATAATAATAATAATAATAATAATAATAATAATAATAATAATAATAATAATAATAATAATAATAATAATAATAATAATAATAATAATAATAATAATAATAATAATAATAATAATAATAATAATAATAATAATAATAATAATAATAATAATAATAATAATAATAATAATAATAATAATAATAATAATAATAATAATAATAATAATAATAATAATAATAATAATAATAATAATAATAATAATAATAATAATAATAATAATAATAATAATAATAATAATAATAATAATAATAATAATAATAATAATAATAATAATAATAATAATAATAATAATAATAATAATAATAATAATAATAATAATAATAATAATAATAATAATAATAATAATAATAATAATAATAATAATAATAATAATAATAATAATAATAATAATAATAATAATAATAATAATAATAATAATAATAATAATAATAATAATAATAATAATAATAATAATAATAATAATAATAATAATAATAATAATAATAATAATAATAATAATAATAATAATAATAATAATAATAATAATAATAATAATAATAATAATAATAATAATAATAATAATAATAATAATAATAATAATAATAATAATAATAATAATAATAATAATAATAATAATAATAATAATAATAATAATAATAATAATAATAATAATAATAATAATAATAATAATAATAATAATAATAATAATAATAATAATAATAATAATAATAATAATAATAATAATAATAATAATAATAATAATAATAATAATAATAATAATAATAATAGTAATGCGAGAACTGAGTGAAATAAGTTATTTGTAAAGCATCTGAGCACTGGCTATTATGATGGCAGTGACAAGGAAAGAGGCTGTACAAATTTCTTATGCACACACAGGTCCGGTTTGAGAATGTGAATACCGATGGCTTCCGCTATATGTAGAAGACGTATGCGTAAACCATACTGCAGATTGGGTGGGACTCGATAAATGATTTTAAAAGCTCTCTTGACGTCTACTTGATGTTCCGTATCAACCACATGTGCAACTGCAGACCTCTTTACTCGTCGCAATTGACCTTAGCTCAGCCAGGCTGCGTGATGTTCTGAGATTCCACGACGTACTTGCCGAATCGTGCGTCCAGTGTAACTGGCTCCACAGGCGAATTCAGCGAGTGTGTCTTTATTTCCTGTTTTCATGAAAGGGTAGTTGTGGGTTGGCTGAGTAAACGTCTTTTGCAACACTTTACTAATTCTTTGCGTTGTGACTTCATTAATGTTGTCATTTAAGAATTATAGTTTGAGAAAAATAGGTTTCTTACGGATAGTTACGTTTCCGGATTTCATTTTTGTAGGGGTCCTGTGTTTATCTATGAATTTCAGCGGGTAAGCGTTCATGCTGAGCATGTTACGAATAGTGGTTAATTCTTCGTCTACAGCATCCTCACAGCGCATGCACCTAGCACGATGTGTTAGACTTTTCACTAGATTCCTTTTGTATTTTAGTGGTACTGAACTGCAGAAATGAATATACTGGCAAACCGACATTGATTTTCTATAGATGCTTCTTTTTAATGTACTATCTGTTCTTCGAGTTAATAAGATGTCTAGGAACGAAATATTATCATTATACTCTTTTTTATAAGGTAATAGTGATTGATGGATGGACGTTGTTAAATCTTTCAAGTATTCTAATCTTATTTGCTTCATCTGTGAGAACTATGAATGCAATATAACGAGAATAGAATGTTAATTGACTGATCGCATTTTTAAGAGGTTCATTTTCTAATTTTGACAAAAAGAAATCTGCGAGAAGTGGGCCTAATGGTGCCTAAATGGGAATTTTTTCATTATTCATGATTGTTCACATGTTAACTTATCAGTCACAATCCAATTTGAATAATGCATAATTAGTTTCTAATTAAGCGAAAAATTAGTTTTTTTTAGCATTCTAATATTGAACACTTTATTAAGCATTTTTATTTTCAATTACGAGGGGGGGGGTTGTGAAGATGGTTAATTGTCAATTTTGATATCACGAATTGATCTGAGTCAGACAACCATTGATCACCTAGAAGAACTGGACAGCTGTTTTGTCCTAGTATGAGACTACTCAGCAGTGCGCATCCGCGACACCATCGAGGATCGAATCCAGGACCCACTGTTTATATTGTTTGGGCAAATTATTTCCGTAGTGAAAAAAATTTGTGAATTCCATGATGAATTTGATTTACATGAATAATTCACAAATTAATAATATGGTCAATCGATAAGACTAGATATCGTGTTTATCTGTAGCAGAATGAGAATTCGTAAAAGTTCATCTATGTAAACAACTTGTTTATTGTGAAATTCTTTAGTATTTGAATATTCATATATCATATTCACTAATATTATAGTTATTAATTTGATATCACAAATTGGTATAAACTAGATAACTGGGAAGCCATAGACAGCTGTTTCATCTTAATGTAGAACACTTTAGCAGAACATATCTAAGACCCCCTCTCCTACCAGGGATCAAATACAGGACCTCCTAGCCCCAAGGCAATCGCTTCGCCTTTAAAACAATGAGCGACTCTCAATGGGTGATATTTTGTTCATACTAAAGTGAAACAGTTCTCCAGTGCTTCTTGGTTGTCAACAGTTATTTAATTCAGCCCAACTCGTGATGTCAAACTGACATTCGATAATTTCCACAACACCTAATTGCAATTATAATTATTGTTATAAATGATTAAATGTATTTTGCTGGAAGTATGTTATCCATCATTGATTGACAACATTGATATCCATAAAAATTAGATATTATGTAAAAATCAGACAGAAATCCCTACCAGTACATACCTACTACTCTGACCTTTATCTGTCATATAGTAGCTGAGATTTAGATTGGTGATATGCATTAAATTATTCAATATATGTACATAAAACCAATTTGTGATATGGCATAATAGTTGTGCAGTGTTATCTTTGATGCACTTTTTGGTTCTATAATGTTAAGACATCCACGGTAACCATTTAAAATAGAATTCACACCATATCTAGAAATAGCAAATTGTCTCAGAAACAAAATTCAAACTACTGTTTTACCTACAACATGGAGTCCATTAAGTTTTGCCATTCTATGATAGAAGTCTTGAAATTCAGAATTATGTTAACATGGATGTTCAAAGATTAATGAATATAACTGACATATCAACCTATATAACTGATACTATATTAAACTAAATGTAGTACCAAAGAAAATCTGTTGATCTTATTTTGGAAATATGGAATTAATTTTCCAAAAGATCACTATATTTTATTAGGTATTTCCGATCATCTAACGACTACAAAACCAAATAAATTTTATTTTACTGGAATCAATTCGTCATTCATAAAATATATAAGTTGAATTAATTAGAACCTTAGATATCTTCATAAAGACTAGCTATTAAGTTACCGGTCCATTAAAACCATTTACAGGATGCTTTAAACTTATATTTACCCATCTTTATTATTCAGTCATTGGATCATTTGAAATTAAACATGTACACATTATGTCAATTAATAATATAGCTCACGTTTTCACAAATATACCGTTTCCATGATGGTATATTATTGTCAGCTCGTTCAGATTGTAATATCCAGCAATAATGATGATATGATAACACACTCTTCTTCTTGGCCATTTCATCTTGTAATAATCCTGGAACACGTTGTATTCCAGTACCAGGTATTCCATTGACAAATGGAAAATATATTCCATAAGTGACACTTTCGTAAAATATCAATGTCTCCTTATCTGTTTCACGAATGACATTGACCAAGTAATCGTAGAATGATAAGAGATTTCCACCTGAATTATCTAATTAGGTAGAGAGAGAGAGTAATAGAGTGTTAGGTGTTGTTAATGGAGCATAGTTGAAATTTATTCGACATATATTGCATTGACTAACTACTTCACATTCCACACAAATGAATGTACGAAAAATAAGCATGTTGTTATCTGTCTGATGCTATATGGTACTGTATATCAAACGTGTGAGCAAAACATTTAATGACTTAAAGAGCTACGACAAAGTGAGAGACTTATAAGGTAAATTCAACAGACTTGGATCTTGAAGATCCAGTTAAAGTGTGGTACGATCAGTGGAAATGTAAAGTGTCATATAGGGAAGCGATTTATTGATGCTAGATCAGTATATTTAGTCTTCAACCAACCAGTTTTGATGTTACATTACAAAAATTAATTGCCAATATGGTCAACTTCATTGTGTACTTATCAGTTCAATTGCTCATTGGGAGCCAGTTACATCGGTCATACAAACGGAGTGACCTATTCACTTAATTTTGAGTATCATCCCAAAACACAAAGAAATACATTCAAGGATGAGTCATCTCATATCCAGTAGATACCTATCACCAGGTAAACGTTAATGCAGTATTCATTGTTAAATATGGACAATAAAAAATAATTGAAACATAATATTGAATGCTAACGGTTAGAGGAAGTTGTCAAGGTTGATAGAAAAGCAATATTAGGGATTGTAGCTTGAGTGGAATATTGATTGTGTTACTCCTAAAGAAATGAATGAAAAGGAACTATGAAACGTAGAAGATAATAGTAAATTCATAAGTTAATAAAAATTTTAGATTGTGTGATTCGTGAAGCATAACCAACTCTCAAAACTGTCTTTTACAAATATATTGCATTCATTTCGAGTACATATGAATCAATTATTTTATTTCCATTATTGTCACGTTCCCCTTCATCCTAACCTCCCATTCAACACATGCATTATCATCACATTATTTATTATTCAGCAACAATAACTAATTAACAAGGTATCTGTCTCATCAGTTCCCGGTCATTATTGTCGTCATCATGCATAAATGTAGCTATTCGTATTAGTCTGTTGTGTGGCCAGATTTTGTAGTTATATAAGGGAATGAATGAAATATGAATTGACATATTGGTTGTTGGTTCGCTTGATATGTGTTCTTTCATACGAATTGGGAATTAGAAGTGAAGGGACAGATGTGCGGGTACAGAAAATGGTGATAGTGTTTTGGTTTTCAGGTATTTGTTCCGATGTCGGTTGCCGTCTCCGTATATCGTGACAGATGGTAGTTCACTTTATAATAGAAAACTAATACACGGATTCACTTCAGTTGCAACTGTACTCCACCATTCATATCATCAATCATCTTTAAAATATATTGAGATTTTTTTCGAATAAAACAAAATAGGAAATTTTAACCTCAATACATGACTGATGTGCATAGTTCATTGATTTCATTAACAGATGCCTTGTATTATGCTAGTCATTTGTACTCGCTTATCATTCACATAAATATTTACCATGGAGATAAATAAATTATGCTGAATACTAATTATTCTCATTCACTTCCCATCATTTCCTATTATTCATGCATTTTAATAGTATTGTTTACGAGAAATTAATGATAAAACTAATTTTTGAGAAGTGTTTCACCAGTTAGCCGTAACACACAGATGATTATGAAATATTGAGAATCGATTTTGTTAATCTTACTATTGATACACAACTACATAGAATGTAAACAGATGGAATGGAATGTCATAGCATGTAAATGACAAAGTCATCCTAATTGTTTGTAGATGTGACAAAACAGTTTGGAAGTTATTTAGTCTATGGTAGTGAAACGTGAAATAATTCAGTAATCATGAGAGATGTATGAAATTTTGCCAACACTGTCATTATATTTCTCATAATTTGTGAGTAGTAAATGTTGTGCTTTGAGTTCCAGTATATATTCACTTATCAACAGAATGTGATATAAATGAATGAGAGTGAGATGTTTGAAGTGTGAAAGAGTTTGGAAAAGCAATTCGCTTTGTAATAGCACGTTCCTGGTTGTATGGTTTGAGAGACGATATGTGATCAAATTGATTTTTAGTAATATTAGACCTTACCTAACTAATAATGTGACTATCACATTTAACAACCTCTGTATATTTAAAGATCGATATGATGACGGTAAGTGGATGCACTTATTTAAAAGTCGAATGACGAGTTAGCAATATGGATAACCCAATATTATACATCTATCAGCTATTATCTAGATTTTATTTTATGAATGCCATAGTGAAACACCTTTATGCAATTCATTATGTTGATAAGTAACATTTAGAAGATCAGGTAAACGTTTTCTGTAAATAATTATTTAACACAACCGAAATTAGCACTATTTATCATTAAGCATTCATCACAATATTGCAACAATCAACAATTTGCACCCTCTCAACTTACGAGGTAGAAGAACGAATGGATTCTTATATACATTTCCAGGTGCTGGTTCATTTAACAAATTATAACCTAACAGGTTACGCTTACTACCAAATCTCTCTGTCATTATCATCCAATATTCTGCAAAATAACTCCATATCCCTGACACATTCCGATATATACTTTCAAATACATGAGCACTCTCATATGTTGCATATGTGAGAAACCACTCGTTAACACTCGGATCTCTCGTCAATGGCCAAGGATATTGTAGATAATGTGGTGCTCGTTTTATCTTATCCATGAACCAATATGGCACTGAATCAATCGCACCCAGACGTTTCGATAATCCATCTTGATGCAAATCTATGATTATGTATATTCCATATAATTCTGCATTATCAACAATCCTTTCAATTATATCCACATACTCCCAATTCGTCTCATTTTCGAATGGTTTCAATGCGAACCAACTAATTGCCAAACGTATCACATTGACACCCCAATCTCGAAGCACTTTGAATGAAGTTGCATTCAGGTGAATTGGATAGTAGAATGGTGACACTTTACGTACACAATTGATGCCATGGAATAATTTCACAAATCCTCGTGAATCAATGAATTCACCGATGTCATTGTCGATGGTGATTTTGGCATGAATTTGTGGGTGTATTAATGTGCATATTAGAATCAGCAAAATGGTGAATGAATGTGTGATTGAATGAATTGTTATGTTGGTGTAGTGTATGAACATGTTGTATTTTGAAATTGTTGTGGGTGTGGTATTTGAAATGTACGTAATTCACTGAAATGTTCATTTAAAATACAAATGTATCACTATATATTATTTTTGAATGGAACTGGAAGGTATTGTAAACTCTTCATTTCAGTTATTATCATTATTATTAATCATCCTATTTGATAAACTGTAACCTTATCTTCTAATTATATACTTGTTTAAGTTTTTGAGCTGCATATACTATTTTTCTTATTTGTTAAGTGTAAGGAATTACATGATGCTGGTAATATCAATGAAGTCAATATATATATCATTTATTTGTCTCTTCAAATCAGGCCACCTAAGCTAGTAATTATATACATTAATAATATTTCAGCATATTGACATTGACTAGCTCACAAATATTTTGATCAACCTTGAGTTTTTCAAGGTTATATTCAGTAATAATTTATCTATCATACAATCATATTAATTTTAACAGAACAGATAGCTACTGATTTGGTTTTGGTAACCATTTAACTTTATGAGTGTATTCCAGTGAGTAGATTATTTAGAAATAGCAGTTATGAAAATTTCTTAAGATTATTTATTGTAATTATTTAGTTGTTCATTTTATTAAATGATTGTTTCTAAACCATCTACATAGTTTGCAAGAGAAGAATTAACTCCATTCAAAACAGGAATAGATTTATTTCGCATTTAGGGTGGGCGAAAGTGATGAAATGTCTGTTCAAGCTGTGGAAACTTCTAAATTAATATTTCCATTTACTGTTTCTACCATATAAGAAATTGATTTGTTATGTGTACAGGTTATTTTATTGATTTTTAAGGTGAATTTTGAATAGTTTCTATACTCGTTTCGCATCAGTGTTCGTTACTTCAATGAATTACTTTACTAAACTACAACATTCCTAACATACTCATGTTAATTTATGTCATTTTATAGAAAAAGGAAGATGGAACTTAATCTTTAATAGTAGGTTAGTAATAATTTTGTAATTTAATTGTTAAATGGTTAGATATGTTGTTGTAATGCTAATTTAGTGGAGATAAAGTTTACCAACCTAATAAAGTTATGTCAAGATGATACTATTTTTACAATAATAAATAAAACTAATGTACCATTTGAATTCTTTTTATTATATCTAAAGTCTAATTAATTCGAACAAAGAAACAATAATAACTACAGTATCAATGTTAACATAGGCATTACAATAAGAATCTGATTTTATATGATAACAATTCTAGCTGGGTTACGTGTCATCTAGTCATAATGATAATAGACTTCAGTATGTAAGAATAAGTAAATAATGACTGTCGTATCATTTGCATAACTACTAAATACTTGGCATAACAATTGCAAAAATGGATTTGTTTCTTTTTTTGTTAAATGAATTTATTCTCCAGTTTTCTACCGACTGTTAACTTTCGAGACACATAGAAACAATACTGTAAATGTTATTTTATCATGAGATTTGTTTACCATTTACAGGTGATCATCTAAATTTACAAAAATTACTTACATGATTAATTAGATCAGAAATCTAGACTAAGGTTCAGTAAAATGAAATTGTTAATCTGTTACATTTTATAGTATAACATCATGAAGGAGATAAGAAATACTTTTATATCGATCATTATGTTTAATTGGTTAAATAAATATGAAATCATAAGAATGTCAATGCCAATCTGTATGGAATAAAGCATTAAAGTTTGTTTTTAAGTTCTAATAATAATAATAAAGTACACAAAAATTTGCATTAACTATTCTAAAAATAAGCTTTAATCATTCATTTCTGTGAAATAAGCATTTACTTTAATGTTTTACAATGTTTTCTTTTTTGGTGGATACAATTTCTTGATTTGATCAGTGTACACATTAATTAGTTTGCATTACAACTAAATATCCAATCAAGTATGTTTGTTATTGACATACAGAAATGTGATTTACTTGTACATACGGCTTCCATAAGTTTGATTTCACATCTATTTACTTTGACATAATCATTTTTAACAGCAACTAATTATTTTGTTTTCTGTATTCGTAAGGTGCTACTGAACACTTTGGAGCACTTGTCAGCTGGGTCTCCTTACCAGTTCTCACCCTCAATCCCACCAGTGAATACAAACATCTGGATTACATTGAATATTAATCACGAAAAAAACATTAGATCAAAAGAAATTGTTTATATCAGAATTATATAACCGATGAATTAGTAGAAATGCATTGTCGCGTCAATTGCTGTTATGGGCTTAAATGAATTAGCCTGTGTCGGCTTATGCACTTTTTGAATGCATCCCCTTGATGCAGAGATAGTTCACAAGTTTGATAAAGGTTAGATTGTAGCTGAAAAACAGAATACATGCCATGCGCTTTCATTCAATCTAGTATTTTCTAATCAGATATGCCTGAATCCTATCACACATGGATTCGAAAATCGACATGGCGTTACAAGAACTCCATCCAGCCAGTCTCAAATATGACGAAACCTGCTTCTTCAAATCCTCCTATCATCCACAATCCAACTTTAATAATTGAAGTTTATACTAATATGCGTTGATACAGATCCTGTTGCTGGAACGAACCTGGTAATAAATCTTGGAACAATATATTGATATCAAATTAGTGATATACAAATCGTGATTTTCCATTAGGCCTCAATCATGATATATGTTTAGGCATTTCTACATTTAGAAAAATAATCGAACAGTCAGTCGAATGGAACTCACCAATTAACATTAACTTCCTGGATTACGAGAAAGCATTTAACAGCTCGGACAAGAGGATAATATGGAGCCTCCTTCGACAGTGAACCAGTAGCAACAGATTGGAAAGACGAATACATCATCAAGATACTAAAGAATGGAGATCATGGCAAGTGCGACAACTACAAAGTATCACTTTATTTCCATTACCAGCAAACATCTTCAACCGATTGTTGTTGAACTGAATGAAAGATCCATCAGACGCCCAACTTCGATTTCAACAGACAGGACTCAGTAAGCATCAATCATCTATCAACCAAATAGCGACTCCACGAATAATTGTCGGACAACCAAATTAATAGAACGTATCACTTTACATCAAATGCCTTAACTATGAGAAAACATTTGAATGCGTGGTCAAGCAAATATTATGAAGCCTCCTTCGACACTATAGTGTACCTCAGAAGATTGCCAACATCACACAGATTTATTACGAAACACTACACTGCAACATCGTGCATAGAGGCCAACTCACAGAATCATGCAAAGTGAAGACTGCTATCAGACAAGGTCGCTTACTCTCGACTTTGCTCTTTCTATGTGTGGTTGACTGGTTTTTGAAGGCTACAACATCTCAAGATAATCTCGAAATACAATGGACAACATGGATACAAATAGACGACTTGGACTTTGCAGATAACCTAGCTCTTCTATCCCACACGCATCAACAGATACAGGTGGAAACGGACAGTGTAGCACCAACCTGTGCAGTAATTGGCTTAGGCATACACAAATGGCAAAACAAGATCCTCAGATACAAAACAACGAGCACCAACCCAATCACACTTAGCGGAGAAACTCTGAAGATGTGAAAACTTTCACATATCTGGGCAGCGTCACCGATAAACAAGGAGTGTTTCATGCACATTTGAAAGCATGGATTGGCAACGCAAGGAGACAAGGGTAGCATTTCTACAACTGAAAAGCATCTTTAACTCCCACTTAGCTATTAAGCAACATCAAAGTCAGAATTTTCAATTCAAATGTGAAAACAGTTCTATTGTATGGAGCTGAAACTTGGAGAACTACGAAGAGCATTATTCATAAGATACAGGTATTTATGAACAGTTGTCTATGCAAGGAACTTAGAATCTGTTAGCCAGACAACAACAGCAACAACAACAATCTCCTGTGGCAAATAACATACCAACTAACTTTCATCTTGGGAGATAATTGGGAAAAATGGCTGTAGGTGGATAAGACACATTGAGGAAATCATCAAATTGCGTCACAAGACAAGTCTGAGCTGGAAATCCTCAAGGCGAAAGTAGAACATGAAGATCGATAAACACATTCTGGTGAGATTAGAGGCAGACACGAAAAGAATAAATGGCACTTGGGAAAACTGTAAAAGAGAGCCCAGGACAAAGTTGGTTGGTTAATCCTGATTGGAGTCCTATACTCCACGTGTGATAACAGGTGAATAAATAAATATTTAAAATTAAGTATTTTGGGAATAAAGGTTTCATGAACTTGCATTCTTTTATATGTTTTTTCCTAACCATTAATCTACGTATTCTAGCAGTTTGCAGTATTTTGTAAATCAAGAGATTGTGATTCTACCATATAACCAGTCTTTTGAGCATAATTTCTTATTTGTAACAGACGGAAAATAGGTAGCTTGTTGAAATTGTCGGAACTTGGATAAAATATGTAACACATGAAAACCGCTATTGTAAGCTTTCAGTTATATATGCCTTCTTAATGTTGTTATGATTGCTACCACTACTTCTAAACTCTAATTCAAATATATGTGTTATATCGGTATTTGAAACCACGAATTGATATAGAGCAATCAGTTAACACAATGAAACATTGGATAGCTATTTTATTCTATTATGGGACCCCTCCAGGACTTCGCATTTACGATTTCACTGTTTATTAGCACTTCGCGATTGTTTGCTGTTTATCACTTCGTAATATATAATCTGAATTCAACAGTCACTACACTACCAACTACACGTTTTCTATTTCTACTAAGCAAACTGATTCAAATTGTTTAGAAACAATTGCTTCTACTTATAATACTAATGCTTAATGAGTGATTATGAAAAATACTTATTTGTTTAAATCCCGATTTATTTTGATACAAATATTTAAATCAGCAGAAGTCATAACTGGTAGGGTTCAGACTTGAAGGGAATGCAAAAGTTATCACCAATGATACTAAATGATATTCGCGCTATAATGCAAAGTGACGGAAACAAGAATTATACCAGTGGGCACCATCCGACCCAGTGGTGAGGTGGACTAGGCGTTCGTCAGGTGACCTGAAGGCCTTGGGTTCCATTCTCTGAAGTAATCAAAGGAGCCCACTATTGAGGAGTCTTATACGAGGACGAATCAGCTGCTTAATGCTCCCTGGTTTTCAGTGGTACCCAACTAACTTGAGTCCGTGTAAAATTTAAACAACTAGATAACTTACAATTTAGAATCATTTACATTAATCACTATAAACAAAATGAATGTTCATTGTTTATTTCAGTTTTGAATAAGGTTAGAATTAACGTAAATGTTTGAAGGAATTCAAATCGATCATTAAACTGCAAAAAATAAACTTCAGCAATGCTTAGCATGTTTAAAATGATAATTCATTTATTTTGGTCACAAAATGGCACTGGATTAAATATGCACAGAGGACCATGGTGAGCTGATTCGTCTTAGTACACTGTAATCTGTACTCGTATCTCCACTGTGTATCAAGTCTTATTATCAATCAATATTTAGCCATCACCTCAACATTCAATCACAATTAACAGGAATTCTTTGGTGAGTAAATTCAGAAGGTAAATCTGAAGCTTTTGTTAGATGATATGACCACTGGCATACATCTATTTCATGTATGTAGTATTTACCCATTAATTTTATTAATCAAAT
Source organism: Schistosoma mekongi (assembly GCA_034768735.1). Classification (NCBI taxonomy): domain Eukaryota; kingdom Metazoa; phylum Platyhelminthes; class Trematoda; order Strigeidida; family Schistosomatidae; genus Schistosoma; species Schistosoma mekongi. Next base: position 21,613,611 of record CM068305.1, read on the forward strand.
TATTTAAAGTTAAAAAACATAAGCCACTGAATTCTAGGTCAGTGAACTTAGCGTTTCGTGTTCGATTTAAATCCCGAAGGTTGTGGGATGATAGTTGAAAATTGACAAAAATTCCAATAGTAAGAGGAAAGAACTGTCCAATGCTTTCAATTTTTCATTGGTTGTTTAATCCACTTTATTTCATGATTTTGAATTTTAATTTCTTTTAATTTCTTCATAATTTGTTATTCATAGACAAATGTTTTTCACGTAATTCATTAAATTAACACTATAATACAAGGTAACTACAAAGTACTCAAAGCATATACATATATATCCATTAGTCGATTAGCAGAACAATTGTGTTTGTAAAGCATTGTAGAAAAATCTACAGTGGATGAGCTACTGTGGATTGTTTTAAGACATCAGGATTTAATAAATCCTAGTCTATGTAATGTAAATAGGTTTTAACAATAAAATATTCTTGGACAGTAAATGTTATTTTTGAAAAAATGGTTGTCTTAGTGAAAACAATAAGAAGAAGGAAGATACTTTAAATCTATTAAAGGATAAAACGAAAATGATGCCTCATCAGGTTTTATATAAGTTGGATTATGACTGGCAAGTAGAATCCAGGACGCGCTTTTCGTCCTATTTGAGACTGATCGGCTAGATGTACCTGCATCCTAATGTTGATGTTTACAGTGGGATTCGAACTTATTCCGTCTCTTGTCGAACGCAACCACGTTCACCACTAGACTACTGAGTCCAGACAGTCACACTTGTTCAACGGGCACAGTGGTACTAGGATGAACTTGTATATTTCCGTTGATTTGTTATAGACTGAAGCTGGTCAGTCTTCAGGTTTTGTCTTATCTTATAAATCTCTATGAAAAGCTAACAGTAACCTCGTAACTTTTTAGTAGTCTATACATCGAGATATATAACAATGTTACAAAATAATCTGTGCTCGAAGTGATAGTGCTAAACATTCACTCAATTAATTATTATACGTAGAATCGAACTTCAAAAGTTTAATAACTATGGTTGTCATGACCACATTAAAGTGACCAAAAGCCAATGTTGAGTTTGTATTTCAGAGGTAAATTTTTTTTCAACAAAATAACTAACGTGATTGTAACTAATCGAAAATGAGATGAAATATTCTGCATAGATTTTATTATAAAAGGACAGCACTACGTTGAGTAAATCACTAAAATAGTAACCGATTTTATAAATTAATAAAACCTTGTCAAATGATTATGATCAACAATGTTTGTTTTATACGAAGTCAGAAACAAGATATTTTGATAACTATTTCAACTAAACCTTATCAGAAACGTATTTAGCTGATGAAAAGCATTTGAGAAATACAGTACATTTCCCGTGGTAATCCGTGGAGTTCTAGTGGACCAGTCAAGTCCAACCATGTCTAGTGTGAAGCGGTTTCCGAGCAATAGAATCGGATAAGGTCACTCAAATCTATAGCTCATTAATAGTGTAAGATATACTAACTGTAGAACGCCGATCAAATGGTTTAATGAGTAAGCATTCGCAGTGGGGCATAGAGGTCATGAGTTCGATCCTTGTTATGGTAGTAAATGAGTACTGCTGAAGAGTCTCATAACAGGACAGAACATTAGTACGGTGACTACTATTTCAGAATAAGTGTCTAACTCAGACCAATACTTGGTACCAAATTAAGACTCAACAGACCCCATACTATCTAAATTTAGCCGTTTAAATTGATTCAGCAAGAGAGATAACTGAAAACAGTGTTACATATCATTAAGCATTCATCACAATATTGCAACAATCAACAATTTGCACGCTCACAACTTACAAGGTAGAAGAACGAATGGATTCTTATATACATTTCCAGGTGCTGGTTCATTTAACAAATTATAACCTAACAGGTTACGCTTACTACCAAATCTCTCTGTCATTATCACCCAATATTCTGCAAAATAACTCCATATCCCTGACACATTCCGATATATACTTTCAAATACATGAGCACTCTCATATGTTGCATATGTGAGAAACCACTCGTTAACACTCGGATCTCTCGTCAATGGCCAAGGATATTGTAGATAATGTGGTGCTCGTTTTATCTTATCCATGAACCAATATGGCACTGAATCAATCGCACCCAGACGTTTCGATAATCCATCTTGATGCAAATCTATGATTATGTATATTCCATATAATTCAGCATTATCAACAATCCTTTCAATTATATCCACATACTCCCAATTCGTCTCATTTTCGAATGGTTTCAATGCGAACCAACTAATTGCCAAACGTATCACATTGACACCCCAATCTCGAAGCACTTTGAATGAAGTTGCATTCAGGTGAATTGGATAGTAGAATGGTGACACTTTACGTACACAATTGATGCCATGGAATAATTTCACAAATCCTCGTGAATCAATGAATTCACCGATGTCATTGTCGATGGTGATTTTGGCATGAATTTGTGGGTGTATTAATGTGCATATTAGAATCAGCAAAATGGTGAATGAATGTGTGATTGAATGAATTGTTATGTTGGTGTAGTGTATGAACATGTTGTATTTTGAAATTGTTGTGGGTGTGGTATTTGAAATGTACGTAATTCACTGAAATGTTCATTTAAAATACAAATGTATCATTGTGTATAATTGTGGAATCCGGTTCAATTCCCATGACTTCAACATAACTGTTTTGTAATTTTTTAGACATGTATAATTGGAGTCCTGTGTATGTTCAGATTTCCAGTTAATTTATATTACACCAAAAAATAGTTTCGAATAATAGATTAATTTCCATTGACTAAATTGACAACTTCATCTCCATTTTCTATTACAATATGTCACCATCCTATTCGCTTACAGATCCAAGTTAATTTATCATTAATGATAGCCATCATAAAAAATGTATTTGAATTGAATGTATCCCTCAAGAGTTTCTAATTTTAGTAGTATCATCAAAGTGAATAACAAATTTAATGAAATTATCTTTAGCCTTGTCATATTTTGTTTACAATATTACTTAAGTGAAATATTATTGGGCGTTAACCAATTTTTGATTATCCTTTCTCTTTCATACGATTGGTAGTCTTTATACACGTTGTTCCAAGCATATTGGTTGAATTTTTTTCCCTTTAAGCTATTTGTTCATTTTCACTGAACTATGCTACTTTTAATCAATTTACATAGTGATTAATAGTCTTTTTTTGCATCTCTCCTGCATTTTTTAGGTAGATTAATATGCCATCTTTGATGAAATTACTATAAGTATGTACGCATAGTTAAAGTTCTGGAAATTTCAAATTGAAATCTGTAGATTTGGTATCTTCAAAAAGTGCCAAGCGTTTATTTTTATTTATAAAGTCTAAAAGTATGCTTAGCTATTTATATAAACTGATGATTAGAAAGCTTTAAGTACCTTATGTGATTAGGTTACCAACACAGGATCGTTATCTTTAAGTGGCATTCATAGATTTGTTTAACAGACTTCATAATTTATAAAGAACAATCAAGAACAGTTGTATATTTAAGTTGGATTGTAACTGGCAAGCGGAATCCAGGACGCGCGTTTCATCCTATTTGGGACTCATTGTCTGGATGTAGCTGCATCCCAATGTTGATGTTCACACTGGGATGGCAGCAGAGACTGACCAGTTTCATTCCATTACAAATCAACGGGAAAATACAAACTTATCCTAATTACATAAATGAGGAACAGTGTTAATCTATGTGATATATGTAGAACTTATGTTATACCATGTAAAATGTTTATATACATTGTTAAACCATCTAAATAATTTAATGAATCCTCGAAAAATCAGTAAACAATCCGTCTTGATTGAAGTAAAACTTAATAACAGTAATCGATAACAAGATTTAGTACTTTGTAAGCCTACATCACTTTAGTAGCTGTTTTCTCATGTTCATTTAGTAAAATCAATATTTATTTCATTCTTTTACTTGCAAATTATTTATCCGTAGATAGAATAACTTTTTTGTTTTCCATTGGAAATAGTAGTCTGATAAATGATATCATACATTATTTGTAACATTTCTATCATGTCCTAGCTATCTGGTTACCAAACGTTTCACTTAATTATTGTAACATTTTGTGATTACTAAAACAAATAGTTTTGGTTATATGACGTGATGTTGTGCTGTTCAAATGCATCGGGTCGTGGTTGTCTAGAGTGTAGTTTAACTGAATTTTTATTATGTTTAAAACACTTGACAACACACCATTTAATCAAGGCCTGAAAAGCTTAGATTAGCTGTTATCTATTGTATAACATGTGCTGATAGCTATAAATCTCGATCTGTCACTCTGCAACTTTAATACATTATTTATAGAACAATAGACTTTAGTCATATTGTGTGATATCAGGTAATTGAAACATAATGGGAATTCAGTGGAACTTTGATACTCAAGACTAATTACATTTGATTGATAACATGCCAAATGTTCAAACCCGAAATAGATATAGATTTAGAAACAAACGTGAAATACTTTGTAGATGCTATGATTACCTCACCGCCCCTTCCTGAACATAGCAGCTTTTATGTTGTACTTTATTCTGTTAGTATGAATATTCAAAGTATGATTAAACTTACTTTGTGAACCTATTTTATAAAGGCTTGTTTGAACTTTGATTCAGTTCCAAATATATTGCAATCTAATTCTTCGTATCGATCATTCGTGTATGCGCGCGATATCAAACTGATATACGAGGATTTATATGCAAGTAGGATATATACTTTTCTGAATCTAACGTAACTACAATCCAATAGTGACAGTTAGCATAATTAGGCATTCTAACTGGATTTTATTAATGTAGATACGCAACTAACATAAACATTCTGGGATTTTAATTACACGCACGCTGAAGCTACAACTTGGAAGCAAGACATAAATGTGGAACAATCAAATATAACCATTGTTATTAATTCACAGTCAACTAATAATTATTTTCACATAATACATTGATACACTGCTCATATTCCCAGACAGAATTATTTGTCAACTACCTTTAAAAGATTGGCCTACTCATTTTACATCTGGAAACTTGGTTAAGTAGTTTCGAGTGAATCTGTTTGATGAAATATACCTTTTACAAGAATAGTAACAGACAACAGAGTTGTGATGTCATCCATCGGAAATCAGGAAAATCAACTCACACACAACGACTTTCTATTAGCTTAAACATTTAGATAAGTAAAGACAAATTGAAGAAACATATTGACCAACTGATGATTTTCGTCTGTCAATTACTTAAATATAAGTTCTTGAAGATACCTATTTTGGAAATTCGTTTTAAGTCATTTAGTTAAAAGGTAGAATAAAGTGAAGAGATATTACTTTTTCATCAATTTTACAATAAAATTGTTATCAATCAGGTAAAAGTGTATTAGATACAACTGTTTGTATGAAAATGAATATTTAACAAAGTAAATGATAGTGACATAGATATGATTTATATTGAATGATATTGATTACTAAATAAGTGAACAGGTATATAAAATTATCGAAATGAATAGTTACATAATGTCTATGATTAAAATTGATGACGTTCACACTTTAATAAGATTTGTTCCACAGTTCTGAATAACTTAATCATCATCGAATCTGATAATGAGGTGAATTACTAATGTCTTATTATTTCGATTAGCTTCTTTATTAAGATATTTTACATGTTCTTTGTTTGTGGTTACCTTCATCGAATTGTTTTATTCTATCTTATGCAGTTATCTTTAAAACATTCTACTTCTTGATGACAATACAATATTACTAGTTATTAATACTTCCAATATACACAATACTCATGCACTAATTCATACTTACAACAGAACATATAGCCACCAGCACCAAAAACTTAAGTTTACAAAGTATTTTAATGTAGAAAAAATTATAACATCACCTCAACTTGTTTCTATCAGTTGATATTAAGTGGTATAATAATGCAAATTATTATTATTATTAGAAAAACATTCCCGGTAAATCAGTGTTTTTTTTTCTCAGTTTATTGAAAAAGTTTTTGGTAAACTTGTAATTTGTGACCTAAATGGATTAAATTGCGAAGATGTCACCGATTTTCTAGACTAATCTATAAACATAAACATTCAACATAGAGGAATTATATAAGAAAACTATAAAATGTGTATCACGAATTGGCTGAATTGGAAATATCAACCGTTGGGAGCCGACTCAGTGGTCCAATGGTAAAGCGTTCGCGCGCGGAACCAGAAGGTCCTGGGTTCGATCCCTGACGGGGTCGTGGATGCGCACTGCTGAGGAGTCCCATACTAGGACGAAACGGCTGTCCAGTGCTTCCAGGTGATCAATGGTTGTCTGATTCAGATCAATTCGTGCTATCAAAATTGAATTAAAAAATGTGTTGAATTTGAATTATGTCGATACTATACTAAACACCTAACTCGCTATATATCAGAAGGATAAATTATTATGCTTATTCGTCGCAATCAGAAGAGTCGTTATGTAGATGTTTAGGATTTTCATTATATATTAACCAGTTAGATAAATCCTAGACAAAATATTTATTGACAAATTACTCAATGAAAAGACATACAACATTCGTAGCAAACAAATATTATTGCGCTCCATTTTACTAGATGTAACAACTAAAAATATATTCAGTTTATCTACCAATTAACTGACAGGTGTCAAAGTCATTCGTCAAGCCAGCAGATAATTGTGATTGCCATCCCCAATACTAGCTAACGGATTCCAATATTTCAGACTTCGTTAAAACAATCGACAATCAATCTGGGTTTCACTGAATTCTATACATCTCATTCAATCTCACCAAATATTACATCATCACAATATTCACACTCCACTGAATACATCATCATCATCATCATCATCACTAAACACCGAAACATTTGACTTTGTGAGTCGATCACTTTTATTATATCATACTAGGAGTGTAGCCACATGTGCATGATGCTCACGCTCAACAATTCTAAGCAAGACATCATTTCAAGTAGAAGACTCGTTAACGAGTGTTACATTAAATTATGTGCACAGTAAGTTTCATGAGACGCCTGACTATTCCCGTTTTATGTGATACACTAACTCACATTTGTTGGATTATCAACCTTTTAGTCTAACAGATGCATGTCAAATGTTGTTGGTTAGCTTCGCAAATGCTTCATTAATGTGACGTCAATAATGTGAATAATCAGAAAGTTCGATTTATAGTTTACTTATTTCGCCTTCACTCAAACATCTTTCATTTTGACGGTCGAATGCGACTAGCTCAAATTGATCCCCATGATAAACAACATGTGTTCAGAATGCCCATTCAACTCAGTCATACTATAAATCACCATATTCACGTACTATTTTGCGTCAAATCAATCGTTAATTTCAATTATGTTTCGCAAACACTAATAACATTCATTGCAACAACAGTATTATTGCCAATGAACAAGTATTGATGTAATGGAGCAAAAGTGTTATTCACAAATATTCGACATGTGAATTTCCTTATGGATGATTATGGATAACTGATAAATTCGAAGTAAATAAGCCTAAGCCTTATAAATCAATAAACATGCACAAACATACACCTTGTTAGATCTAAGAACACAGAAAATATATGAATAACGTCAATGATATTTAATTTAGTGGATAGCCTTCACAATTAGAACACTCCACTCGATCAATCTCTCACTATTTCGATTTGAACAAACACTCTTGCATCCCCGACACCACTTGGTAAGTATACAAATATCATATTCTGAAACATCTCCGTGGTTAAATTGTCCGGCTTCACATTAATAGAAAATCCATTGGGATAATGAACAGATCTCGGTATGTAAATCTCTGCGACCAACGTCTGCATCTCATTGTTATGCTGTTTGCTAGTGTTCGCAATAAAGGAGAGGTAATAATCACCTGTTTCATGATTGAATTGTTGTTTCAGAAATATCCCTCTTGTTGAATGTGGATACGGACGAATGAATGACTTCACCTATGACGGATGAATATAAACAGAAACAGTGTAGTTTGTTAGTCACAATACACTTTAAATGACACATGAATAAACTCATCAGTGATCACCCACAATCAGAATCACATTATCGTTGATTGGTGGGATGCTTAGTCTTATCACTTGAGTTAGTGGATTCCGAGTGTCTTAACGAAGTAGATTTAGTGAAAATGACTGTTAGTGAGTATATTAATGATGTCAGTAGGGGGTGGAAATTATTTGCCTTTCATCACCTCTCATTCAGCATTTCTAAGTCTGATATTTTATTAGAAGTGGAGTCAAGATGAATGGCTCAAATATAAGTGTCGATTAGTGTCCTAAAGCAAAGTAAAAATGTGAATACCACTGTGATATCAATTATATGCAATGGAATCAATCTATGTTAGGAACTTACGACTGATACGAGAATCATTCATATTCAGATCAGCCCATATTGTTGAATTAAACTGAAACACCTTCATTTATTTGAAGTGCTTCACTGATTATGTAAGTCCACGGGAGCCACCTTTAACTCAAGAGTCACATATTGTTTGTGTTCGAAATAAATTCATTATTATTCTACATATCTGAAAAGCGTAAGAAAGCTAACTGGATTGGGTGAGAATACAGTTGGCATCGTCAGAATATTTTCATTAGAAAACGTAGATTCGCAGAAACAATACTATGTAACCATATGTACAAGCATATTACTATCGAAATCGTTTCTCACTAACAGTGTTTCATATCTAAACAATCTACCACTTGTTATTTACTCCGATCAGATCATCATTAGAACATAGTGATGAATGATATTATCAAGAACCTTCGGTAGTGGCCTCACTCGATTTGTCAACAGGGACTGTTCATTCCACGCAAAATGCAATCATCCCATTTTACCAGTCAAATTTAATTAATTAACTAAACACTCAACAGTCAATCAAAGCAAGTGAACAAACAACTTTGAAATCTCATTACCTCAGTTTCTATAGGATTTCCTGACAAATCTAAGAGATTACTGTCCCAGTAGGTCCATGATTCGAAATGTTTATCAGCTTCATTTAATATGTTATTACATTCAATTGTATTCACACTACGTGGATTTCCATCATCTCCACATAAACCGAATTCTGTTAGAAATCGGCCACCTCCAGTTGACTTTGTTGCTCTGATTGCATTGGAGAAGACGTTAGGCAAGAGGAACTGAGTGTAATTGCAAAGAAAACATATTGCATGTTATAACATTTGGAAAACACTATGATGGCGAGCAGTGGGAATATACGAGAATTCTACTTTGTATAGATTGCTAAGAGAAGCAATGTAGATTGTGTATGAATGGGGGTGGTGGTTGGAGGGGGGACTATTAGAACGAGTGAAGGAGGTATGTTTAATTAACGTACAGTGGGAATAAATATGTTATTATTGTTTGGCTAGTGATATTAGCCTAAAATAGAAATATCCGGATATGATGAATGTCATAATTATAATGTAAAGTGAATGAATATGCTGCACAGTAATAACACGGTGAGAAATGCATCCTATTGGAATGTGACATTGAAATGCTTCAATTCAAAATGCATTCAGTCAGTCATAATCAGCCTGATACAAATGTGCTTTAGCCTAAGTTGCCTTACTACATCAGTGCAACAGGATGAGAATTTACAATCTAAAATATAGTAGGGTTAAATAAATTCGAAAATAATAATAATAATAATGAAAATCACTGAACACTGAGAAAATGGTTCATGATAACATGATCAAAATGTCTGAATAAGGAATAGGAGGGATCAGTCTCGAAATGAAGATGAGGAGAAGACCCACGTTTCTCAGCTATGTCGCATAGCGTTTACAGCCACAGATCTCAGTTATCATGTGTGTAAACTGCACCTACCTGTGTCAAATAAACTAACAGTTGACGATGAAGTACACTAATACCATACATTAACGTATCTATCCGTAGCCTTCTCCTAACCTCTTCCTATACTAGAGAATGTTGAGCGTTGGATAGGTAACACATGACTCAATCATCTCAGATAATGAGGATCTGATGCATTAATTGAACTGATGAATGCTCTGTAATATTTCATATCGTCTGGATGTGATTACGAATAGGAGCAGAGGCAGCTTAAACACATGCTGATAAATGACCAACATTATAAAAATACTGAGCAGTGGTAGATAAGGAAATTTAAAGTGATGAAAAGGCAGCGGCAATAGCTATCAGTAGACGTCTGATCAGACGTTTCAAAGAAACTAGGATTTTGGCTAAAATCTGGGAACTGGATCTATTACTATCTGAGTGTTCTCAATCACCAGTTGTCTCAGTCAATGCGAAATGGCAGAAGTCCTCATGTAAGACTTATCAAGGAACCAGTTTAACGAAGACAGTGTCTAAAATATTAGCTTCAATAATATTTCAACGCCTAACTAAAGCTGGTAAAGAGTAAACTATAGAAAACCATGGTGGTTTCATACGTGAACGTGTTTGCATACATCAAATATTCATATTTTTGAAGATTCTAGAACACAGGGAAAAATTTTCGATGTCTAACAATAGTCATCTTTCTTGACATTAAGGCAGTGTTTAACTCTGTTGATTGTGAGGTTATGTGACTGCCTATTGTTGGGAGAAGTATCAAATAGGCACATTAACCTTCTACATGTTCTCTACTCGAACACTACTAGTTGAGTCGGAGCTTGTGGCGAACTATCCTCGGAATCGATCAATGCATGTGATGTTCGCTAAGATTGTCTCCTCACCCACCTCCCATTTTTATCTAATCTTTTCATTGAAATGCCTTTCGAGTTAACATTTTTGTCGTCTGACTTCTCAGGCGTCGACCTCCTTCTAAGAAATACGCTTTTCGACTTATAATATGCAGATGATATTGTTCTATTAGATGAAGATGATGATAACATACATGTTTTGTATGCGACTAACACACTTCCAAAACCCCCACCCCCAACCTGTATTCACATATGCAATGTTGCTTAGGTCAGTGTCAAAACTAGTGATAGTGTGCGAAGTAGTTGAGTGTGTTGATAGCTCCACGTATTTCGGAAATCTTACCAATTCTTGATGGACTGGTATCCTACGAAGTCTATGCACACATGATGAATGCTTGTTTGGCCTTTGCCAATTTGTATCACTTGTGGCGTTTCCCGGTCGACCGTCTACTGACCGACAGACGCGTTCATTGTGAAGTGTTTTGATGCATTCTACTTCGTGAACGTAAAATATGGCCATTAACAACAGAGGATACTCGTAGGCTACTCGTAATTGGTCATAATTGTCTTCGAAGTATTGCACTTGTTTTCTGGGACCACCAAGTCAGATATACGTGGGATTGAACTAAGACACTAAATGAAGGTGGCAAATTAGTTGATGAGGTGTTGAATCGTCATTAACCAAAGTGGTCAGAATCTGCTTCACTTATACACAATCACCGCCTACTTCATCGAGCAATACTCTCTGGTGTAGGAGTAGGGTTATAAATGTGTAGGGGAGTCCAGATCAAAACGTGGTACCAGTCAGTGAAGTTATTGACAATTGAACGGGACCAACTAATAGGTGCCGACTACTTGGTTGGAGTCTGAGAAATGATATAACTAGTACTTAAAGACATTGGACCGTTTCCAGTGAATCAGGTGCATCCGATTTTGTGCTTCCATAAATTCTAAGTTTCCGAATCCATCATTATTTTTCTCACAAATTTGTTTTTTCCACAAGTTTAAGTTCATTACCTGTATCTTTTCATCATGACTAATACCGTGAAAAAATCACGATCCGGGATTTCGGCTGACTATTTGATCTCTATTGATTATCCATATGTTCTACTGACTGTGAATGTGTATGAGTCAGTGGGATTTATAAGAAACACATAGTAATCATAATCTCACATTGTCGATCAACAACAAACACATATTGTGCATTCAGTGAACATTCAAATTCAATAGGATTAGTATAAATTTAAGGAATGTTTCGTCAGCTGACATATCAGCATCACCACTCAGTCTGAACAAATCGTGTCAATTTCTATGTTAATCTTCTTCATACAGGAACAATCTGAACTGAAGCAAACATAAATGTTACATAAAACAACTAATTCATCTCCACATACGATTAGCATAACAACATCACACTTCTTCATCCGATTTACAATGAAGCGACAATCAATGAAAAAGTGTGAATTGAAGCTGCATATGCACTCAGATTTATAGACATTTCATGTAACAGATAATACTTAGTCACATTTCCCTTCCTAATTCCACATTGAAATAATCTGGTCGCCTGACATTACGTAAAGAATACATTGTACTATATCAACAATTTCAACAGATGAAAGAGAAGAGTTTATCAGACAAGTTAAATAGTTGAGAAGGAAAGTGAATCTTACCTTGTCACAGACGACTTTCTTCCAGAATGGCATTGTCGTGTTTCGTGCATCAGTTTGTAGTATCCAACAGTAATAATGATAAGATAGAACACTTTTACTTGGTGCCGATTTGTCGCGATGAGCTCCAGGGACGCGATCAAATCCAGTTCCTAACCACCCTGATGATCTCACTGGAGCAAATATCCCATATGTAACTGGTTCATAGAATATCAGTGTCAAATTGTCGTATTTGCGTATTCTCTCAACGAGATAATCATAAACCGGTTGTAAGTTATATCGACCAGCATAACCTGTAATCACATCATTAAACAATATGAAATGACGACTACTCTCGTCTAATTAAACAGTGTAATACACAAAGCATGATTAAAATTCATCTACATTTCAAGTGTAACACATTGTTTTTTGATAGTGGTGACCTAGTGATTTACCATCACCATTTTACGAACACTCAACTTTATGATGGTAGTCTGTTTATTCAGACGTCCACACTCGAAACTCATCAGAATTGGGAGTGTAGTTTAAATCTGATATTTCTAGAATGAATTGGGTTGTCATGACATAAGTTGGGCTCGTCTAAGTCTCGATCACAAAATAGTTCTTAGCTTAGCTGTTAGTACAGTTGAACTCATAAACTCGTCAGAAATTCAAGCCAATTGTAAACTGACATTACTAGTTTCAATTGTATTTAACCTTTCATAAGGTGACTCACAGTTCATCAATTGCCTACAGTATTCCATAATATTTGATGATAAAAAAGAACGTCATGTAGCAAAACCTCTAAATAATATTAGGAATGCCACATATTGATGTGTGTCAGCTGATTGGTTGGTGCCACCACAGCGAATAACTCATTATGTGTGAAATTAGATTTGTATAGTTGATAATATAATGCAACCAATCAGTGGTTTATATTTCTACTAGAGAAGCAGTCAGTGATAGTTGAAGCAGTGAACCAGGTTAAGAACAGTCCAAAGCAAATCCATCCAATTCGATGAAATACAGTTGACGACGATATAACCCAGATGAATGTAAATTGAGAATTCGATAACATATTATATTAATAGACCCACAGAAACACTATTTCCTGTCCACATCAAACAAATCATTATCAGCTTTTAACTGAAGCCTGAATAAATAGATCAATGAATAGGCATAATAAACATAAATGCGTCACCTAAATGCGCTATATAACACAAATTTATCAATTCATTGAAATCTCAATGTACACTAAATGACGTTATGATGTACAGCTTACCTGGAAGACCTCGTAATGGATTGGTATAAAAGTTTCCTGGTGGTGGTTCATTTATCAATTCGTAACCAAGCACTTCTGACTTGCCACTGAATCGTCTAGCCACTATTTCCCAAAATTCACCCAAATAATTCCATGCACCTGACACATTATTATACAACTGCTGAGCTGCATTAGCACACTCATAAGTTAAATAAGACGACATATCTAAATCTTGTAACGTTTTAAATGGCCAGGGATATTGGAAATAATGAGGTGGTCTTTTGAATTTTTCAATTAACCATAATGGGATTCCATCATAAAAACCATATAGAGATGACAATGCATCTTGATGCATATCCAATATTACATAAATCCCATATTCAGCATATAAATCAATCACTTTCTCAATCATATCTAAATACGTGGTATTCACCGTAGATATTGTCGGTTTCACTCCACTCCACATTACGCTTAATCGAACAACATTCAAACCCCAACTTTTAAACATTTGTAATTGTGTGGTATTTGTAGAATGTTTGTTATACCATGGAAATCCTTTATATACATCGTTAAACCCTCTAAATAATTTAATGAATCCTCGAGAATCAGTGAACAGTCCATCTGAATTGAGGCGAATTTTGCTCAGTGGGATCTGTTTTGTCTGAACTGATGTGGAGATTAGAAATGTGAAGAAGAATATCGACCACATAGAATAATAAATATGTGTAGTTATAATGACGTGACTAACTATTATTGTAAAAGTTAATGAATGTGTAAAATTGAATTAGTGACAAGAATTTCAATGAACACTATTTATATTATGCTTATATTCTCAAAATCGATTAGCAGACTGGTTATAACGAGGTCATCAATTGTATATGTGAACATATTTTCTACGTTGACTACATACGCACACTAATCACCTCATTCCAGTCCTAGGGGGGGGGGGGGGGGGGGGGGGGGGGGGGGGGGGGGGGGGGGGGGGGGGGGGGGGGGGGGGGGGGGGGGGGGGGGGGGGGGGGGGGGGGGGGGGGGGGGGGGGGGGGGGGGGGGGGGGGGGGGGGGGGGGGGGGGGGGGGGGGGGGGGGGGGGGGGGGGGGGGGGGGGGGGGGGGGGGGGGGGGGGGGGGGGGGGGGGGGGGGGGGGGGGGGGGGGGGGGGGGGGGGGGGGGGGGGGGGGGGGGGGGGGGGGGGGGGGGGGGGGGGGGGGGGGGGGGGGGGGGGGGGGGGGGGGGGGGGGGGGGGGGGGGGGGGGGGGGGGGGGGGGGGGGGGGGGGGGGGGGGGGGGGGGGGGGGGGGGGGGGGGGGGGGGGGGGGGGGGGGGGGGGGGGGGGGGGGGGGGGGGGGGGGGGGGGGGGGGGGGGGGGGGGGGGGGGGGGGGGGGGGGGGGGGGGGGGGGGGGGGGGGGGGGGGGGGGGGGGGGGGGGGGGGGGGGGGGGGGGGGGGGGGGGGGGGGGGGGGGGGGGGGGGGGGGGGGGGGGGGGGGGGGGGGGGGGGGGGGGGGGGGGGGGGGGGGGGGGGGGGGGGGGGGGGGGGGGGGGGGGGGGGGGGGGGGGGGGGGGGGGGGGGGGGGGGGGGGGGGGGGGGGGGGGGGGGGGGGGGGGGGGGGGGGGGGGGGGGGGGGGGGGGGGGGGGGGGGGGGGGGGGGGGGGGGGGGGGGGGGGGGGGGGGGGGGGGGGGGGGGGGGGGGGGGGGGGGGGGGGGGGGGGGGGGGGGGGGGGGGGGGGGGGGGGGGGGGGGGGGGGGGGGGGGGGGGGGGGGGGGGGGGGGGGGGGGGGGGGGGGGGGGGGGGGGGGGGGGGGGGGGGGGGGGGGGGGGGGGGGGGGGGGGGGGGGGGGGGGGGGGGGGGGGGGGGGGGGGGGGGGGGGGGGGGGGGGGGGGGGGGGGGGGGGGGGGGGGGGGGGGGGGGGGGGGGGGGGGGGGGGGGGGGGGGGGGGGGGGGGGGGGGGGGGGGGGGGGGGGGGGGGGGGGGGGGGGGGGGGGGGGGGGGGGGGGGGGGGGGGGGGGGGGGGGGGGGGGGGGGGGGGGGGGGGGGGGGGGGGGGGGGGGGGGGGGGGGGGGGGGGGGGGGGGGGGGGGGGGGGGGGGGGGGGGGGGGGGGGGGGGGGGGGGGGGGGGGGGGGGGGGGGGGGGGGGGGGGGGGGGGGGGGGGGGGGGGGGGGGGGGGGGGGGGGGGGGGGGGGGGGGGGGGGGGGGGGGGGGGGGGGGGGGGGGGGGGGGGGGGGGGGGGGGGGGGGGGGGGGGGGGGGGGGGGGGGGGGGGGGGGGGGGGGGGGGGGGGGGGGGGGGGGGGGGGGGGGGGGGGGGGGGGGGGGGGGGGGGGGGGGGGGGGGGGGGGGGGGGGGGGGGGGGGGGGGGGGGGGGGGGGGGGGGGGGGGGGGGGGGGGGGGGGGGGGGGGGGGGGGGGGGGGGGGGGGGGGGGGGGGGGGGGGGGGGGGGGGGGGGGGGGGGGGGGGGGGGGGGGGGGGGGGGGGGGGGGGGGGGGGGGGGGGGGGGGGGGGGGGGGGGGGGGGGGGGGGGGGGGGGGGGGGGGGGGGGGGGGGGGGGGGGGGGGGGGGGGGGGGGGGGGGGGGGGGGGGGGGGGGGGGGGGGGGGGGGGGGGGGGGGGGGGGGGGGGGGGGGGGGGGGGGGTGTTAATCCTCGCACAAAGAATCAAATGTTAGCCAAAATCCAAAACTTACAAGATCTAAGTGTAAGTAACACTGTGATAATGTAATTAAAATATTCATACATCATTAGAAACGGATACATTCCAGTTCATAATATCAACAACGAGAATATTCAAATCGTTATGACATCAAAAATGCCGCTATGTCTGATGGGCATAACCAATTGGTGAGTGTGACTTTGTGTGGTCGAAGTTACAATAACAAATGCAAAAGAGTGCCTAGTTTATCTATGTTTGTCTACTGGATGCTCCCTCATTTTCAA
>CM068305.1:21637163-21657275 GCA_034768735.1 Schistosoma mekongi
ATTCGTTTTTCCTCAAGTTTAAGTTCATTACCTGTATCTCTTCATCACGACTAATACCGTGACAAAACCACGATCTGGGATTTCTGTTGACAATTTGATCTCTATTGATTATCCATATGTTCTACTGACTGTGAATGTGTATGAGTAAGTGGGATTTGCAAGAAACTGTTATAACGTGAGAAAAGTTTGGTCGGTTGTGCGCGGACGCCTATTGAAGTGTGCCTAGTTGATAATTTGCGACTGCCCTATGCCCACTAAGTCCCAAGCCGGAGATAGAAGAATAAGACAATAGACCACCCAGACAGATCGGAATCAGATTCAGATTCTATTTCACACATTCGCTTATATATACAAAATAATCGTAGTGATTATTCATCAAATGAAATTATCAACATTTATAATAATACAATTAAATGTTGTCAAATGTGCTCATATAAAAGTGATGTAAGTTTACAAATCATGCGTGCAAAATATCACTACAACTTGGTAAAGTAAACAATTGTATTTCTAGGGATTTCGAATCCCTAACAGAAACACATAGTAATCATAATCTCACATTGTTGATCAACAACAAACACACATATTTTGCATTCAGTGAACATTCAAATTCAATAGGATTAGTATAATTTAAGGAATATTTCGTCAGCTGACATATCAGCATCACCACTCAGTCTGAACAAATCGTTTCAATTTTTATGTTAATCTTCATACAGGAACAATCTGAACTGAAGCAAACATAAATGTTACATAGAACAACTAATTCATCTCCGCATACGATTAGCTTAACAACATCACACTTCTTCACCCGATTTACAATGAAGCGACAATCAATGAAAAAGTGTGGATTGAAGCTGCATATGCACTCAGATTTATAGACATTTCATATAACAAATAATACTTAGTCACATTTCCCTTCCTAATTCCACATTGAAATAATCTAGTCGCCTCACATTACGTAAAGAATACATTGTACTATATCAACAATGTCAACAGATGAAAGAGAAGAATTTATCAGACAAGTTAAATAGTTGAGAAGGAAAGTGAATCTTACCTTGTCACAGACAACTTTCTTCCAGAATGGCATTGTCGTGTTTCGTGCATCAGTTTGTAGTATCCAACAGTAATAATGATAAGATAGAACACTTTTACTTGGTGCCGATTTGTCGCGATGAGCTCCAGGGACGCGATCAAATCCAGTTCCTAACCACCCTGATGATCTCACTGGAGCAAATATCCCATATGTAACTGATTCATAGAATATCAGTGTCAAATTGTCGTATTTGCGTATTCTCTCAACGAGATAATCATAAACCGGTTGTAAGTTATATCGTCCAGCATAACCTGTAATCACATCATTAAACAATATGAAATAATGACTACTCTCGTCTAATTAAACAGTTTAATGCACAAAGCATGATTAAAATTGACCTACATTTCAAGTGTAACACATTGATTTTTGATAGTGGTGACCCAGTGATTTACTATCACAATTTTGCGAACGCACATCTTTATGATGGTTTATTCAGACATATTTATTCAGACGTCCACAATCGAAACTCATCAGAATTGGGAATGTAGTTTAAATCTGATATTTCTAGAATGAATTGGGTTGTCATGACATAAGTTGTGCTCGTCTGAGCCTCGATCAAAAAATAGTCCTTAGCTTAACTATTAGTACAGTTGAACTCATAAACTCGTCAGAAATTCAAGCCAATCGTAAACTGACATTACTAGTTTCCATTGTATTCAGCCTTTCATAAGGTGACTCACAGTTCATCAATTGCCTACTGTATTCCATAATATTTGATGATAAAAAAGAACGTCATGTAGCAAAAGCTCTAAATAATATTACGAATGCCACATATTGATGTGTGTCAGCTGATTGGTTGGTGCCACCACAGCGAATAACTCATTATGTGTAAAATTGGATTTGTGTAGTTAATAATATAATACAACCAATCAGTGATTTACATTTCTACTAGGGAAGCAGTCAGTGATAATTGAAGCACTGAATCAGCTTACCTGGAAGACCTCGTAATGGATTGGTATAAAAGTTTCCTGGTGGTGGTTCATTTATCAATTCATAACCTAGCACTTTTGACTTGCTACCGAATCGTCTAGCCACTATTTCCCAAAATTCACCCAAATAATTCCATGCACCTGACACATTATTACACAACTGCTGAGCTGCATTAGCACACTCATAAATTAAATAAGACAACATATACAAGTCTTGTAACGTTTTAAATGGCCAGGGATATTGAAAATAATGAGGTGGCCTTTTGAATTTTTTAATTAACCATAATGGGATCCCATCATAAGAACCATATAGAGATGACAATGCATCTTGATGCATATCCAATATTACATAAATCCCATATTCTGCATATAAATCAATCACTTTCTCAATCATATCTAAATACGTGGTATTCACCGTAGATATTGTCGGTTTCACTCAATTTCACATTACGCCTAATCGAACAACATTCAAACCCCAATTTTTAAACATTTGTAGTTGTGTGGCATTCGTAGAATTTACGTTATACCATGGAAATCCTTTAGATACATCGTTAAACCCTCTAAATAATTTAATGAATCCTCGAGAATCAGTAGACAGTCCATCTGAATTGAGGTGAATTCTGCTCAGTGGGATCTGTTTTGTCTGAACTGATGTCGAGATTAGAAATGTGAAGAAGAATGTCAACCACATACAATAATAAATATGTGTAGTTATAATGACGTGAAAAGTTAATGAATCTGTAAAATTGAATTAGTGACAAGAATTTCAATGAACACTATTCATACTAATGATTTTACATTCTCATTAACTATAGTTCTTTAATTCGCAACACAGTTTTAGTGTTTATTAGATGTTTTTCTTTACTTCTCCCACCCATCTCATGGAGTTATCAGATTTATTGTCCTAACCACCCCCCCCTCTTCCACTGTCATATCTTGTCCAATCAGCAATTAAATGTATTTTAATTTAGGTCATTGGTTATACGAAAGTATATAAATAATTCATTTTTAAAAATGTATACTGCTTCTTTAACTGGTGAATAATTTTAATTGTGGAGTGTTCATTATGCAATCCTGTCTAAATATAGTAATATCTACTTTGAACTAATTACAAAGCATGTTAATGATGGCTGTGTTTTTCACCCTGATATCATCGAAAAACGTGATATCAGATTTCACAGAGGTGACGTACTATCATTAACTGAAGACAGCAAACCGCATATAAAATTGCATCTGTGGGAGAAGCGATCGCCAAAAAACGTTCGTGTATCAATAGAAATCCCCCAAGGTATGTTGATTTGCATAATGTATCTGTAAGTCATTTATGAGATGCTAATGTCCAACGCACATTTGTCGCCAAGATTGAGGGATACTGGACAGTTCTTCTTCGTGACATCTGGCGAAACTATGAGTGCAACTAACTGACCTATGAAAACAATTCACGGAGTTGAAATCTTACAGCCGAAGAGTTCGATATTGTGAAGCTTGTGTTGATTTCTAGAACAGCAGTGTTCAATGTAGTCGATTTTGTACATAATTCTTTAAACAAACGATTGATTCCACAATACATTTCTAATATGCGCCATAATATCTTTACACAATCGGACCTTCCAGATGCATATTTTGTTCAATTTATCGAATCTCCCTACATAACACCTCCCCTTTTTGAAAAAGAAACATTAACGACGGGGTGGTAGTATTAAAAACATACTAATTAAACATTGTGTGGAGACGAATCACACATAGGCATTTCAAGTGGAGTTGTTTCAGTAATTGGGCCAAAAGAAAAAATCAGCACGGTTAACTGGCCAGTCGGCAAATCAGAACGGCATCAGTGACCTGGGATGTAATTGGTTGTTAGCTAAATCATTTTACATAAAATTGTGTCGAGTGCAAAGTGATCAAAGAGGAAAAAATAAATATGTCTTTTACGTTTGAGCGGATGGAGTTATGGTTTTAGCAGAAGAGAGTGTTTTTAGCCGCTGAAATTCAAATATTCGAATCAGTGCTGTCAAAATACTTTTGTTCAGTTCCGAAAATTTCAGAAACAAATGGTAATGCTGTTCTAAATAATCCAGAGAATGAATTGAGAATGGAGGACATGGAGGAAATACATAAAGTAGTCCTTATCATATTCCACTCAGGTAGCAGTTACATTGCCGGAGCCTGACATCATTGAATCGCCATGTCAGAAAGCTGTTGTATTAAGAGCTCATAACGATTTCATTAAGAGTAAGAATAACAATTGTTCGATCACTTCAGTTACTTCGAAAATAAGACTGACCAATTCTCCTTCTCAAAACACTACACCAGCTAGAAGAGAGTCTGTAAGAACCCAAAATAACAGCCTTATATTCTATGAACACAGAATTTACGGGTATACGAGAATAGCGGCAAATTCTCAGTGTGACGAAGCAACATATTTATAATTACAAAAGGATGCTACAATTTTTGTTGGAGGAGAGTGTCGGTAGATTGTGATTACCTAGATAATTTGTAATTAGTTTTGTGACTTTTCATTTTGTAAGTTAAAGTCGTATTCGACCGCACCGAAAAGTGAACTGTATTCAGGAAACGTGCCGTCAATCTCTGTTTTTCAAAGAGGGAAGGTGCTATATAGGACGATTCAAGAAGTGTAAATAAATTGCTGAACTGTTTTTCAGAAGTCTATTTCATTTGTTTTAAGTATACGTAAATTAATTATTTTATTTCTATTATTGTCATGTTCCCGACATCATAACTCCTCGTTAGACGCATGGACAGTTGTCATATCACTTGTCATTCAGGAACTATGGTCAATTAATCATGTACCTGTAACCCAGCAGTCATTAGTCATTGATATTTTAGCTTTGTATAAATGTTATATTCCCTATTGGCAACTGCGCGGTCAGGTTTTGTGTTAATGTAGAGGATTATTTGAAACACAATACGACTCTGACTGGTTGGTCCATCCATCGCATATTCTTTATTTCAACTTGGGGAATGGTAGTCGCGAGGCAGACGCGTGCCTGTACTTATTGGTATTATCGAAATCACATTATATTACCAAACGATTATAATTGAGTCGAACATATTTAGATACTACACAATTTAATTCTATAAATTTACGACGAAGATCTACAACTTCGCTTTTTCTATACAAAGGACTTAATTAATTTAGCCATCAGTCTTGCCGATGTCATTGATTTGAATGAACAATACAAAGCCAACAATCAAAATCTCTTTTTATCGATTTGTAGCTATCGATGTAAACTTGATGGCTATACCGATTACACTAGCATTCATTTGGCGAGAAAATTCTGAAACGATCAATGAGATTTCGCGTTTTTTTCAAAACAACTGCAAGCTGCCGACATGTAGATTATTTGTTTACGGATGATGCGACGGTGCCTGTTGTTGATATAAACGATATTTGCCTCATTCCAATCATTAATTGTGTCGAGTCCACATCATTCGAAATGTATTAAAAGGGTATGCCACTGAATTGGGAATTGTACTTTACAGTAATTAACATAATGTATTCATCTTAAACAACATAATACATTTATTTAATACTTGCTAATTTCTGTCTACTTTTATGAAAAGCAAAATTAAGTGCCTAAGTTACAAACGATAACTGCGATTTATGCTGCAGATTGATTAAGGAAATTGTTTAAGTTGTTCGGTATTGTATACCTACAGTCGACAGTGTTTGTTAGATTACTTACTTACTTACTTACTTACTTACTTACTTACTTACTTACTTACTTAATGACTAACTTACGCCCGTTACTTATTACTGAGGTGCATAGGCCTCTCACTGGTATTCTCCGTTCAACTCTATCTTGAGCAATTCTGTCCAGCTGTTTCCAATTGTTGATCTTCCTGTAAATATCTATCTCCAATTCTCGAAGCAGTGTGTTTTTTGGCCTTCCTCTTTTCCATTTCCCAACAGGATTCCATGTTAATGCTTGTATCGTGATGCAGTCTAACGGTTTGCGTAGTGTATGTCCTATCCATTCCCGACGTCTTTTCCTAATTTCCTCTTCGTCTGGAAGTTGGTTTGTCCTCTCCCATAGTAAGCTGCTGCTGATGGTTTCCGGACAACGGACATTCAGTATCTTTCGTAGGCAGTTGTTTATAAATACATGTACCCTTCTGACGATGTTTGCAGTGATTCTCCAAGTTTCAGCCCCATACAGCAGGACTGTCTTCACGTTCGAATCGAAGAGTCTGACTTTGAGGTTAGTTGATATTTGTTTTAAGTCCTATATGTTTTTCAACTGTAGGAATGCTGCCCTGGCTTTGTCAATCCTTGTCTTTGTTTGGCTGTAATAATGTGTTGAAAAAGAGAACAATTCTTACCGTTTTCCAAATGTGTCTGGTAACGGTAAGGTGTCTTCATCACCGTATCCATAAACTGCATCCAGTCTATTTTTTACATTTGTTGCTTCGTCTAGACATTCTACAAAATAATGAAGTATCTTTAACTTACCACATTCATATAATTTCTTGCATTTGAGCAAGGGAAATGTTCTGTCAACGGGGAAATCATTATTCATTACGTGTTTTGGGATTTCCTTGTATAAACACAAACTTTCAGACAGAATCCAACTACTAGATACTACTAGTATTCTTTTGCCCATCACCTCCACTAAACAATATTTGGAAGCACTTTTCTAAAATAAATAAAAAGTATTTAGTAATTATTACTTTTGTGATAGACTGTTATCCAAATGTATGTAGCAGTGGAATCACGACCTCATAGTTCGCAGTGGGAACACATATACATTCGCAGGAAATAGATGTTACAGGCAACCATGAAGTTTCGTGAGTGATTGTGGAACAACGAAATATTCCAGTGTTTAGTGATGAAATCGGTTGATTAAAGAAATCTACCGGATCGACGTATGGTCTGAAACGGAACATTTTGTTGCCCACTATTTGAGATACCAGTCCCGGTTTTCCGTTGACAATGATTATGTTGTCTGGAGCATAGGACTTTATAGTAAATCCTCTTACATTGATGACCTCCCTTTGTATATCCACTGTTACTTTGTTGTCGTTTAATTCTGTTGGTTTCAGAGATCTTTTTAACTTTTTTTCAAGGTAAAGTTCTTCTACATACCTTTGTGCTGCCTGCTTTCCAACAGCGAACCTAGAGTGAACGGACTTTCGTATCCGACTCATATATGATTCAAACGAAAATGATGAGAATGAATCTAAAGGCCCATAGTGTTCAACGTCATCTGCTAAATGCTGAACGGAATGGATGTTGTAAACTAGATGTTCAGTTCCGTAGCACTTTTCAAATTCATTAACAAAATTCTTTAGATCGATCTTCGCACCTGATATAAATTGACTGTAATACTTTGGATGTGACAACAAGTATACAGCTAACGATAGTCGTTGGAAATTTAAGTACAATGATGGACGTAGTATTTCTTTAAAGATGACTGGGCCTAAGTAGAGCAGGAATAGTCTGCATTCGGTTGCTTTCCATCGATGAACTTCTTGCAGGGCGCGGCTTTTTCTCTGAAACTCCATTGGTGTTTTGTTGTGACATACTAACAGTCTATCACTTAATAGCTTCTGGTTTTGTGCACTAAGTTCATTGACGAGACACAGGTTGATTAGCTTTTTGACGACACCTAAATACACCAAGTGCATCGGGTCCAAGGGAAAATCCTTGACCATATCAATTGGTAAACATTCGAAGGATGATACAGAACGGTGGTGCATACCCTGAAACCGCTGTCGTCTCGTGGAGTGTATGTTCCACTAGGGAATACCATTCTGTTGTTAACACGATATCCCATTACTGAACATTTGTCACAAGCTGTTTTCCCGTTGTGACCAATCAATTTTTTACCTCCGCTCGTGGCGGTGCATCACATATAACAGCTTTCAAAGTGAAGCATACATATTTGTAAAAACTTTTCGACGTAAATACCGTTGGCACAAACGTCAGCTAACTCTGTTACCAGTTTTTTAAACATATCTGCATCGGACCCTCCTTGTTCATCGATGATGCTCCCCAGATATGTGAAAGTATTCACTTTTTCCAGAGTTTCTCCATCAAGTTGAATTGGGTTGGTGCTCCCTGTGTTGTATTTAAGTATCTTGCTCTTTCCCTTATGTATGCTCAAGCCTACTGATGCTGAGGTTGCTGCTACACTGGTTGTCTTCGCTTGCATTTGTTGGTGTGTATGTGCTAAGAAAGCTAGATCATCCGCAAAGTCCAAATCATCGAGTCGCATACTACTTGTCCATTGAATTCCGTGCATCCCTTCAGATGTGGAGGTCTTCATGATTTAGTCAACCACTAGGAGGAAGAGAAAAGGCGAGAGTAGGCAGCCTTGTCTGACTCCGGTCTTCACTGGGTATGCATTTGTCAGCTGCCCTCCATGCACAATTTTGTGCTGTGTTCCGTCGTAAGAGTTTCAGATGATGTTGACGAGTTTCATTGGTACGCCGTAGTGTCAAAGAAGTTTCCATAGTGTTCTCCTGTCTACACTATCAAACGCCTTCTCATAGTCAACGAAGTTGATGTACAGTGACGAGTTACACTCAACTGATTGTTCAACGATGATCCGTAGTTTTGCGATTTGGTCTGTGAATGACAGATCCTTACGGAAACCAGCTTGTTGATCTCGAATCTGAGCCTCCACTGAATCTTTCATTCTGTTCAGCAATACTCTGTTGAAGACCTTCCCTGGTACCGACAGTAGTGTGCTGACTGGCTTAATGATATTATATTTTGTAAAACTTTACCAGTGTTACATGTGTTATCAATTCTTATTCTAATATGTTATTAATACATACTTTGCTAACGTTGTTTAAATGTATCATTAATATAATTGTACTTTACACTTTACACACTTGGCCTGTGGCGCTAACTGCTGCTTTCGCAAGCGCAAATACATTGTTGCTGTATTATTCTTCGTTCTGACTGAGTTTTCTCCACCGAGTGCTTGGATTAATAATTGAATCTCCTTTATAGCATCGGAATCGCATACTCAACGTCACGTTGCCTCTACCTAGCTTTGCTGACCAGAACGAAACTACACAGGACGCCAGAATAGGTACATACGTGTGGTGGTCACCTGGGACATTCGTCATTCATTCCGCACTTCGCAGTTATTCCAAGTAAACCACATTCTACTAGACATTGTACTTGTTATATATATACTTATATTAACTGTTAATATAGTATTTGTACGAATTTGTGTCTAGTTGTAAGGCAATATTGACTCTATAGTGTTCCGTGGCCACTACATGTTAATGGTGAGCCCGTCTTACTTAACATATTGTTAGTTAGGTATACATATATATTTATACTTATTAGTGTGTTTTTTTTGGTGTCCTCGTTGTGTTATTATTACTAAGCGTCACATTTTACGGACATTAGCCTTCTATCCAAATTTTTGTTTCATTTGTTTTTCTCTGGGTAATTTCTCGGCTGTAGACTTTTCTTTTTTACTGCGCTATCTTTTTGTGTATCTTTGCACCAAGCTATTTTTGGCATTTTTCACCGTAGTTGCACGCCTTTGTTGTCTTTTTGCATCATCCTGTTATTTCGTGATTTTCGCTTCATGGAAACAAACTCAACTACGTCTCAGCCTACTGAAGATACTCCATCACTCATGCAACCGACACCTAGTTTAAGTGCCATTGCCGATCTACGCCTCTTGCCATACAACCCACACGACACTCGCCTTTGGTTCGCTCAGGCAGAAGCATTCTTCCAGGCTAAACGCATCAGCACCGAAACTACTCGCTACGCTTATGCCCTAGGTATTTTACCGTCAGAAGTCGCGGCAGAGGTTTCGGATTTCATAATTCAAGTGCCAGCGACTAACCCTTACACAAAACTCAAAGAGGCCGTTATCCAGCGAACATCGGTATCTGATGAACGGCGACTGCAGCAGTTATTAACAGCATGTTCTCTTAATGACCGAAAGCCATCACAACTTTTACGCTTTATGCAGCAGTTGGCAGGTCCTTACAAATTTGATGAAAATGTACTTAAGCACATGTGGCTGCGTCGTCTACTAGGCAGTATTCAACAAATTCTAAGCATTTCCTCGATCTCCACGACCTTCTTGGAGTTAGCCGAGTTAGCGGACAAAATTTCCGACTTTTATCCGACACAACAGGTAGCTACAGCTGTACATAAACCGCTCGTATCGAGCGACTCAAACGCTTCGGTAGAATCGCTTCACACACAGGTAGCAACATTGACCACTACTGTGGAAAAACTTCAAGCTTCCATCGCAAATCTCACGACGCATAGGCCACGCTCCGTCTCTCGTCGTCGACACTCTAGCGTGTGCCGTCGTACTACGTCACGGGATCCTCTAGGCGTTTGCTGGTATCACCGTAAGTATGGTAGACTAGCCAAGAAATGTGTACACCCCTGTAGTTTTGCTATCAACCGCAACCAGCAGACAGGGAACCCCACCTGTCAGGCAGTAGTGGCGGCTACCGCCAATGGCAAAACAGCTGGCAGTCTTTTTTATGTGTTAGATAAGATTTCCGTATGTAGATTCCTCATTGATACAGGGGCGGAAATCAGTGTCGTCCCTCCAAAAAATAACACAAAACCTTCCTCAATTAGTTCGGTCACACTTCAAGCAGCCAGCGGGACTACGATTCGCACTTATAGGGAGTGTTCGTTGACCTTAGATCTTGGTCTTCGACGACGTTTTAATTGGGTTTTCGTAATTGCTGATGTACAACACGCTATCCTGGGTGCTGACTTTCTCCAACATTTCAACCTAGCTGTCGACATGGGTGCACGCTCACTCATCGATAGTACCACTAATTTGACCATCATGGGTGTAGTTAAGTCAGCTGTCATCCACGGCATTCATCAATTTTTACCGATGGATAACAAGTTCGCTGACATATTAAAGCAGTATCCCTCGATTACGAAACCTCATTACAGCGAAAAACCGTTGTCTCATCACGCGGTTCACAACATCGCAACTAATGGACAACCAGTTCGGGCGCGTCCACGTCGTTTGCCACCCGACAAACTCGGTATCGCTAAGAAAGAATTTGAACATATGATGCAGCTGGGGATTATTCGCCCATCTAATAGCCCATGGGCCTCCCCTTTGCACATGGTACCAAAAAAAGACCACGACTGGAGCCCATGTGGAGATTATAGGCGTTTAAACGCCAAAACAGTACCTGATCGATATCCCATTCCTCATCTTCATGATTTCTCGCTACAGTTGCGTGGCAAATCAATTTTCTCCAAGATCGATTTAGTTCGGGCATATCATCGAATCCCAGTCGCTCCCGAAGACATACCTAAAACCGCTATCACCACTCCGTTTGGTCTTTTTGAGTTTCTACGCATGCCATTTGGTCTTAAAAATGCGGCACGAACTTTCCAGCGTTTTATGGATGAGGTAACACGTGGACTGGACTTTGTTTTCGTTTATATTAACGACGTTTTAGTTGCTAGCAACAACATGGATGATCATCAGCAGCATCTTCATGTACTTTTTCAACGTTTCCAACAGTACGGAGTGGTCATACACCCACATAAGTGCATTTTCGGAGCCTCTGAAATTGACTTTCTAGGACATCGTATTACGCCACACGGTGTTACTCCATTAGCAGAACGAGTAGAGGCACCAATTTCATTCCCCGAGCCAGATTCTTTTCAGCGGTTACGTAGATTTCTGGGTATGTGTAATTTTTACAGACGCTTCATCCCTCATTGTGCTCATTTGTTGCAACCTCTCACCGATTTACTAAAAGGACGACAGAAAACTTTTGATTTTTCACAAGAGGCTCGAACAGCTTTTAGAGCTATCAAGGATGCTTTGGCAAAAGTTACTATGTTAACCCACCTTGATCCAGATCCTTCATCCCAGCTTGTTTTATGTACTGACGCTTCTAATTACGCCGTTGGGGCTGTTCTTCAGCAGCATCAGAAGAATGAACTAGTTCCGCTGGCATTCTTTTCCAAATGCTTAGAACCAGCACAGACACGATACAGTACATTCGGGAGAGAACTACTATCAATGTACCTAGCAGTAAAACACTTCTGTCATCTCCAAGGACGTGATTTTGCCATTCTAACCGATCATAAACCGCTATGTTACTCTCTCACGACATCATATGACAAACACTCACCTAGAGAGGCTCGTCAACTCGACTACATTTCACAATTTACTACCGACATTAGATTTATCAAAGGGGATGCTAATGTGGTCGCAGATACTCTTTCTAGACGCGAATTGAACGCTATCACGACACAACCAGACATCAGTTTATCCACGCTCGCTTCTCTGCAGGAAGATGACCCAGAACTTCGGAGCTGTATGCAGAACTCTGCATTAGTCCTTAAACGTATACCTATACCGTCAGCTGATTGTACGATTATCTGTGACGTGTCCACAGGTGTTAGCAGACCATTTGTACCGGCACCTTCTAGGAAAGCTATTTTTCAGCACCTGCATTCTATTTCACATCCTGGTATACGTGCCACAATCAAACTGATTTCAGAACGTTTCGTCTGGCCAAAAATGAACTCAGATATCCGCAAATGGTCACGCGAATGTTTACAGTGCCAACGAAGCAAAGTTCAGCGTCATACAATTACGTCCCCAGCTAAGTTTCCAGTACCGAATCAACGTTTTCAACACGTCCACATCGATATTGTCGGTCCTCTACCTTCCTCGAAGTCTTTCACTCACATATTGACAGCAATCGACCGTTTCACACGTTGGGCTATCGCCTGCCCCATCAACGACATTTCTGCCGAAAACATAGCCTCGGTTTTCCTAGACCGCTGGATTTCCAATTTTGGGGTCCCTACGACTGTTACTACTGATCGTGGCCCACAATTTTAATCAGCATTATTCCGGGAGTTTACCAGCCTTCTGGGCATCCACCACATCAGTACTACGCCATATCATCCAGCAGCTAATGGTCTAGTTGAGCGGTTCCACCGCCAGTTAAAAGCTTCACTGATGTCACAACCCGATACAACGTTATGGAGTGACGCTCTTCCTATGATCCTACTTAGAATTCGCAATACTATTAAGGAGTATATAGGATATACTTTCTCACAACCTGTTTACGGCACTACACTCACCTTGCCTGGACAGCTCGTACACTCACCTGACGAAAATGCCAGTAGTACGACGGATTTTACTAGTCAATTTATACGAGCTATGCGACAACTTAAACCGATTTCGCTACGTATGCATAGTCGGCCGGAACAAGTTAGTCAGCATCTAACTTCGTGTGAATTTGTTTTTGTTCGGATCGATGCTACTCGTAGACCGTTGACCCCACCATATGAAGGTCCGTTCCGCGTCCTTTAAAGAGCAGATAAATTTTTCACGGTAGATAAACACGGTAAGTCAGAAACTATCTCCATTGATCGTCTAAAGCCCGCTTTCGTGGACTCATCAATCGATACGTCAATAGGAAACACCCTACTCCCTACTGCTCGCAACCAAACGCAGACTCCTGACTCTGCTCAGCATCATAAACCTCCTACTTCGACAGCGTCATCCAGCGTACCACCCACCACAATCCGTTCCGGCCGGATCATTACGAAACCAAAACGATTCGTTCATTTTGCCGATTAATACAAACCATTAAAACTCATCAATGGAACCTTTTGTTTCGTGATTTCCATCCCAATAGACTTAAGACAGTTACGACTATATTGTCATTACTAACATTTGGCATTATCATGCATCAGTTTTTGAACTAGTAATTATTTTGCATTTTCTGCATGTTTTGCAAACCTTCGGTTTAGTTAGTGACATTATATCCAAACCACTGTGTTGTATACATATATTCGCCTGATTTTTAACATTTGCACATGCTCTAGATATTGGCAAAATATGTCCAATATCATAGCTATTTTGCACTTTTTGCCTGTTATATTCAGTAACTTCCCATAGTTACATAGGCTACACTTGTTCATAGTACTCACGTATATAAATATAGTGTGTTTTGTATTTTTGTCCGATGATCGCATTCAGTTTTAGTAATTGCCAATGTCTCTGTGCATGACTTATTTTTATGTGAATTTGTACCATTTTAATTACCTTTACGAACATAGTAACACTCATTATTTCTAGACATGACGTCATACGTTTGATACCCAGACATACATATATATAAATTTGTGCCTAGTTAAGGACATCCTTAAAATGGTAGTGTTATTAATGTTATTGCTATCATTGTACTTTTGCCTTCTCACGTTTGTTACTATGTCCATATCTGTACTTTCAGTATCTTGTTGCATGCACTTATTATTATCATCAAAATTTCGTTATTAGAATGATTATTGGTGTTATTAACAATCTCTGTTCACACTATTATGTGCATATATGTAATACTTTTGGTTTTCTGATTTGGATTATATTTACATTAGCTACTGTTATAGCCATACGCACGTTGTTTGCATGTTTAGTGTCATTAAACGTTCCACAAGTATTTCTGTAAAGTTACTTATGTATGAAACATTTCATTTGTTTTCTTTTCCTCCTTTTTTTATCTGTTATATTCACCATTTATCCTAGGTACTGTAGTGTCTCCTCTGGACACTCCGGGGGGAGGAGCCATGTGCTGACTGGCTTAATGATATTATATTTTGTAAAACTTTACCAGTGTTACATGTGTTATCAATTCTTATTCTAATATGTTATTAATACATACTTTGCTAACGTTGTTTAAATGTATCATTAATATAATTGTACTTTACACTTTACACACTTGGCCTGTGGCGCTAACTGCTGCTTTCGCAAGCGCAAATACATTGTTGCTGTATTATTCTTCGTTCTGACTGAGTTTTCTCCACCGAGTGCTTGGATTAATAATTGAATCCCTTTTATAGCATCGGAATCGCATACTCAACGTCACGTTGCCTCTACCTAGCTTTGCTGACCAGAACGAAACTACACAGGACGCCAGAATAGGTACATACGTGTGGTGGTCACCTGGGACATTCGTCATTCATTCCGCACTTCGCAGTTATTCCAAGTAAACCACATTCTACTAGACATTGTACTTGTTATATATATACTTATATTGACTGTTAATATAGTATTTGTACGAATTTGTGTCTAGTTGTAAGGCAATATTGACTCTATAGTGTTCCGTGGCCACTACAGTAGCGTGATCCATCTGTAGTTGTCACATTTGCTCAAATCTCCTTTCTTTGGTATCTTGATAAGATGTGCTTCTTTCCAGTCTGCCGGTACTTGTTCTTCCTCCCAGATCTTTTTGAATAAAACGTTGAGTATCCTTGCTGTTAGGTCGATATCTGACTTCAGTGCTTCAGCTGGTATATTGTCAGGTCCTGCTGCTTTGCCACTTTCGATTTGTCTGATGGCCATCTTGATTTCTTCCATCGTTGGTGGAGTGACATCTATCGGGAGATCTGTAGGTGCTGCTTCGATGCCTGGTGGGTTCAGTGGATCTGGCCTGTTTAATAGTTCCTCAAAGTGTTCTACCCATCTATTCCTTTGTTTGTGAATCTCGGTGAGTGTCTTGCCTTTTTTGTTCTTGACCGGTCGCTCTGGTTTGCCATATTTTCCTGCTAGTTTCTTCGCTATGTCATATAGCTGTTTCATATTTCCTTCTCTTGCAGCTTTCTCCGCTGTTGTTGCAAGGCCTTCGATGTATTTCCGTTAGTCGACTCTAATGCTCTTCTTTACTTGCTTATTTGGTTCTGTGTATTCAGTTTGTGCCTTGATTTTCTCTGCTCTTGTTCGGCTGTTGTTGATTTCTGTCTTCTTGTTCCTCCTTTGTTGAATTTCGCTCAATGTCTCAGTGGAGATCCATTCCTTATAATGGTGCTTCTTGCGGCCTAGAACCTCCTGACACGTTGAAGTTAGTGCTTCTTTGATTCCCTTCCAGTTGTCCTGCATAGTGGTCTCTTCTTTCAGTAGGTCTTGTAGGACTTGGAATCTGTTATTGAGAGCTATTTTGAATTCATTGAGTTTGTTAGTATCTCGAAGAAAGGCTGTATTTTGAACCGTTGTACTGCTGTTACTCCAATTGTCCACTGCTTCTTTAGCTTCAGTTTCATTTTAGCAACCACTAGGTGGTGGTCTGAAGCTATGTCAGCTCCTCTCCTTGTTCACACATCTATTGATCTTCCGGATTTTTTATTGATGCATATATGATCGATTTGATTCTCTTTAGTATGATCCAATGAGACCCATGTAGCCTTGTGTGCGTCTGTGGGGGGGGGGATATTGGGTTTTCACATCCGGTGTTGTCCATTCAAACTTCGGCGTCCAAGTTCCAATCAGGATGATCAGATCCTTTACTGGACACTTTGCTATAATTGGTTGCAGCCTATCATATAACTGATCTTTGTTCATTTCGTTGCCGTCGTTGGTTGGTGTATAGCATTGGATAATATTCATTGAAATTTCTTTCTTCAGTGTTTTGAAAGATGCTTTGATTATCCTGGGTCCACGTGATTCCCATCCCACAAGTGCATTACGTGCTTTTTGGAAAGCATCGGAGCGATTCCTTGGGTGTAAGAAGCATTTTCCTCTTCGTGGTCGGAGTATAGTAGCATCTCTTCTGCAGCCATTATTTTCTGTCCAGCTTGAGTCCAATGGGTTTCGCCGATTCCAAGCACTGTCAAGTTGTATCTCCTCATTTCTGCAGCTATTTGATTTGTCTTCCAGCTCTCCCACATTGTTCGAATATTCCATGTACCTATAAAAATATTTGCTCAGTTTGTTAAAAAGGGCATCGGCCTCATGACTTCCGAAGAATTTCGGCTTTCATTATGAGGCGTCATATACAATCCTTTCACTCCCAGGGCAGAGTTTAAATGGTTTAGCTTGTTTAATCTGGTTAGCGTTTTTTTTTAGCAAGCTTGGGTTTTACGGGATGGGGGTGCTAGCCCCATACCCAACCCTCCTCCTTTACCGGGGCTAGGAACCGGCAGTAACTCTAGGAGAACTATATGCGGAGTTATGCTTGTTAGATTGGATGTTAATATTATCTGCGTTAACAGTATGCATCATTTGTTGTATCCTATAATGAAGTTGTAAAGTTGCCCTACAATACGTGAAAGTCAATCAGTTCAAATTGATTTCTAGATGAATATAAAACGTGAAGTTTTCTAAATACCGTTTTAACTAGTTTGGAAATTAATTTTCTAAAAGTGTATTACAGTGATTTGCACAAAGTGACCCATTTATCGAGTTGAATAGAGTAAGTTCTACATATAGCTTTGTTTTTGAGAAAATATCGTATAGACCCTAATGGGATTGTAAAGCTTGATAATGAATTCCCTAGAAAACTACTTTTATGATGTTTTATTAAGTTGACCAGAATAAGCTGATTGAATCCAGTCACGCTGATAAATGGATCACCCTTCCTAATTTACTACAATGTACTCTAAGAAAAAATAGATCCTTCAAATTAATCAAATGGTATTTAGAAAACGTCATATTACACAGACATCTATAAATCAGTTTTGAAGTAACTGAAGTTCATCAGTCTAAATCTATG
The DNA here is from genome assembly GCA_034768735.1 of Schistosoma mekongi. Taxonomy (NCBI): domain Eukaryota; kingdom Metazoa; phylum Platyhelminthes; class Trematoda; order Strigeidida; family Schistosomatidae; genus Schistosoma; species Schistosoma mekongi. The sequence goes on from CM068305.1 coordinate 21,654,687, forward strand.
TTTATTAAATACATTCTAAAGTTATCTTTGAGTTAGTTTGTTTAGTTGAGTGATAATCATGATTAGAATAAACTTATTGGTATGTAATGGTTTATCGTATGAAATTCTTATGGAGTATGTAGAGGCCATGGTAATCCCCTCCCTCCCAACCTAACATAATGATTTCTTTATTGGTATGTGTGCTAAAGGTTAGCATGTACTACACTATTGAGCTATGGCTCGTTATTTAATCTGTGACGTGGGATTCATTTTTCGGTTGAAATATTTATTTGTTGCATCTTCGTTCTGGACTTCTTGATCAGTTGCGTATCATGTGATTATAGTGTGTGCACGCGTGATCGCTATCGATGTAGGTGAAATTACTGACAGTATATACATAGTTGTTGAACCTAGTGAGGTTACAAATCCAGTCGCACAACCAAGCTCAGATCACAACAAAGTAGTGAACTGAGACAAAGAACACACCACTACTGTTCAAAACCTCCTAGATCATTCTTATCTCTTTGTCCATATAGCTATTCATTTATATTCCTAGTGGCTATTCGAATACGTAGCCCCAAAAAATATATTTCTTATGAGTAATCTTAACGTTAACTACACTCGGTTGGCTTCACTAAAAGTATGAAATATTTCACTTCGATGCTTATTGCAATATTGTGCCCCTCTCACAAATCAATCGTTAACTATCAGTTACTCGGCAACACTGATGACGAATATTCCATATTTAGGTAGGTTATATCAGCGAATGTGAAATCAATATTGTGATCAGTAGTTACTATCATGTAAATGAATATTCTGCAAAGATACCGTGTCAGCACAAACGAACAAGTCATTTCACTGAAATAAACTTTACAAAAACAATCAGTGTAACACATCGTAGTGACTGACATTGTTAATGACTTAAATCATCCTTATAGTCGACTGATTTGTAAGTAAGCAATTGTCGCACAGTATTAAAATATCACAAAAGTGAACATTTAATTAGAAAAAACTTTCTTCAACTGTAAATAACTATCATATTAGGACATATTTGCCAACATATCCTGGAAAAAATCCCTTAAGTATTTACAATATGTGTATATTTGCCAGTACCAAACACCTTTTAGAGTATCGATATACGGTGGTGGTAGATTTACTGATAAAAAGAACAATGAACAATTCATGCCGTTTAAGATGAAATATGATTGTGGGTTACGTCGAATCAAAGCTGTTCGTATCACAAAATGTTGTAAAATTTACCACAAGTTTTTAAATAGTATTTATTGTGTAGTCATGATGTATCATCCCCATATTTCATAATCAATCAAGCGGTATGACCATTACAATTATCTGGTGGTCATGCCGAACAGATAAAGTACCGTACTATTATATATTACCAGAATGTAACATACATTTTAATAGCAACTCTGAAAATTAGGTTTTCAAGATACTACAGAACATTTTTTCTACTAACACCAACCAAGTTATGCACTTTGAAATCGGAATTAATTGTTAACCCTAATGGGTAGCTAATGATAACAAAGTGATAATTTCAAAGATTAACAGGATTCTGAATGATTAACAAAGTAAACTGTTTGGTGGATGAAAGACAATGTTAGAGATATCCAGTTAATTGTTCAGAAATGGATATTTTTTGAAGCGACTCAGAAACCGCTCATCCAGCCAATTTTACATGAAAATGACCCGTTTCACATATCTATTCAGACAGTAACAACAGGCAAGTCCAGAACATGAGCCCATCATTGAAGCATAAGTATCACGTTATTTTGCCAAATCGTCAATTTAGGTATAATCCTCAAAGGGCCAATGTTAGAAATTGTACTCTTTTTTTCACACGTCTACTTCCAATTAAGCTCTCTGTCTACCTCTCTTTTAAACATTTATTTTCAACATTAAATGTAACCTATATGTTAAACTGAATTTGTTGGATTATTGTAACGCTCACCAATTAAGCCCTTTTTCGATTGTTTGTAATCCAACATAATATGGTGTTCTTCAAGGTTAGATTGTCATATACGACACCTATCACTACTTAGTTCTCACCTGTCCAGCTCCTGTGATTAAATAAGCTACCTAATATCTTCATTCAAACCGTATGTATTCGATAGTTGGACAAGCTCAGCTGTTGTAGTGGTCACAGTGATGTTGATTAGTACCAGTGAAACCAGGATTGGTACTAGACAGCTTTTTTCGTCATAACTTAGCACTCTTTTGCATACCCGCCCGCTCGTTCCCCCGCAGAAATCCACCCCGGACCTTCAGGTTTTTCACGGGAACGTCTAAAATCTCACTACTGGGTGGCTTGCGTCCAGTGGTATTCTGACCTTGCATCAATTATTAATATAACCGCTAACGATCATTCATTTTCATTGGTTATCCCACTATTTTTACTCCATACAGATGTGACCTCCACTTGCGAAAAACTCCTTGGCTAATCAATGGGATAGACTTGCTGATCACACGTGTACTTGTTAGACATCCTATCCCGAAGTGGAAAACTATGACGTCAATAACACAATATGATATTAAGAACTAACGACCAGATCAGAAAATACTGCCGTACGAATTCTCCCCTTCAATCAACTCACA